>QVRM01003869.1:0-100771 GCA_003439945.1 Dermanyssus gallinae | reverse complement strand
TCCTTCGTAAATCTGTATCGTGAACAGGTTTGGAGTCTGTCTATTTTATTTGTCTATGTGCTAGATTGCTTTGCTTTGGTTCTGGCTTGGTGTGCAAACTTCAGTCTATTGTTGTTCTTTCTCGGTATATCTTACGTGCACTAGATTGAAGTTGATACGACTTGATGCTGCCGTTGCGAGTTTAGTGTTGGCTCTGTTGACGTCCGGCGATGTGCTGTTTAGTTCCTGTCATCGGTGTGTTTGCGCTTGTACGGGATTTGAAAGCACCAATGTGTGTGGGCACGATTTGCTGTAAGTCATCGCAAACTGTTCTGGTTTTTGGTGGTGTAATTCTCTAGTGCATATTGTTGCCAAGGTGGACCAGGTATCCTTAAACAGTTTACTCTGTTGTTGTCCTCATGTGCACAATTTAGGCGATTCCAACGCTCCGAGGGCGCGCTCCAACTCCAGGTTTTATCTCCAAATAAAAACGAGGTGATCCTCGGAAACCGGTATTCAATCAAAAGCAAAAACTTGCAAACATATTGACCCGCGGTAATGAGGCATAGTGGTCAAAGAGACACGCACCGCGTACTTTAATGTCGGCAGCACTTATCAGAATCTCGCCGCTTTGCAGGTTCGGAACCGAAGAAGCAAGCAAGTCCCAGAATCGCGTTCCTCGGGGTGTTACAATCCAAGCCAGATCTGCTATTGTCTGTAGCTAGGGCCGACATACGTACCAGCGTGGTGTTCGTCTTGACTTAAAATGTTTCAGCAACAGCAGTTCACGAACCTCTTAACAAGAATAGAGTAACGGATCTTAGAAAAGTAAGATCAAGCCTACCAATCGTTCACAATTGACGTCTCCGAGGTAGACGCTTTAAAAATGTTGAAAGAGACTTTGTGGTACAGAGGAACACTCGTAATAGACTACTGTGACACGGGTAATGTAAATGTGAGAGAGACGTACCCCACGAAAACATGATAACCTATCAGCGACGATAGCCATGACTCGTTATAACAAAACAGTTTGCCTGTGATTCGCTTTTCCAGTACTGTCTACTGCACTTTGCAGATGTTATATACAATTACCTAAAACTTGGGCATCTGCAGAAAATATATCCTCGGAAAACCTGTTGCTGGAAAGCTGTTACTCTGTATTTCGTGTGGACCATACGGGGCGCTGTGGAGGCGATGTATATGTTGAAAATCTGAGCTGGGGTGTTGCGAGATATATATCGGGGACACTTGTGCTGATGTTGTCGCCTTCGACGACTATGCGGGTCGGATCAACGCTATCGCGTAATAATTGCCTAGTTCTCTCCCACCGGTTCTTCTAAAATGCAGCTTGTTACTGTTCTCACACGGAGACAGAATATACTTGATCTGCTACTTACAGATAACAAAAAACTGGTTCCTGATGATACTCCGAGTCAGTGGAAGTCTAATAACTGCCCATTACTAAACATTATATTTTGACCTTGCAGAAGAATGTATACTTTGAAGATGGTCCAAAGATCACGGAACCATAAACACGTCTCGCGCAATTTGGCACGTACAGCATTGTCGACGCTTAGAGGAAACTAGTTTAAATATCTGCGATGAACGGGACTTCTTGCAATATGCAGGCCGACGTGTTAAACAACAGTTCGGTGTAGCGCCTCTTCTACATGAAAATGACACCGCAGTACAAGATGGCACCGAGAGCACGAAGCAATCAGCCCATACACTCAACGACATTGAATGTCACTCACTAATTGTAATCGAAATCGAATTGCATCTCTACATTTTTTCTCACCCAACCCGCTTTAGACAATCAGCAACACGATTTCACTAAGGGACGATCGCTGGCAAACCAATAGTTTTGAGATCTCTCATGACTAGGGCCCTGGCTCGCAATCGCAGATCTCCGCTCCGTGCTATTTTGGCGTTGTCCACCAGAGTCTTCTAATGGAAATAGAATCGCTAGGCATCGGAATTAAGGTTAGAAATTGGTGCCAAGCCTATCTCACTGATAGAAGCTTTAAGAACCGGGCAAAAAATCTGAAGTCCCACAAGGTTCCTGGCTAGGACCGATTTCGACCACATAAACGTTTTTGCATCGATCTGAATAGCTGGTATTAAGATGGTGCTAAGTCGGGGGAATACGGTGGATGTTCCAAAAGTTCCCATTTTAGCTGGAAAATTTTCAGAAGGGTCTCCCTACTCACGTAAGGCCTTGCGTTGTCTTAGTGGAACAGGACACCCTTTCTCGAAATTAGTGCAGGTTACGACTGCGTTAATTTTTCGTGAACCAACTTCTCACACCACTGTTGGCACATTCTGTCTGTACAGGCATCTCCAAACGATTTTAACAACTTTTTGTGAGCCTGCGTTGCACTCAGTCCATTTTTAAACTCAATCGACCGAATTGGCATTTTTCTACCTCCATTTTGCAGCACTTTTACGAACAAATGGCTAAACAGATTTCAAAATGGTTAAGACCAGCAGATTCCCCACTCTTTTTCACATGAAAACAACAAAGAGTGAGCCAATGCGAAAAGACTTTTTGTAGACTCTATAAAAAACGACAAAGACAAGACCGAGTTACAGAAGAGCATTAATTCCGTACTAATGACGGCTCAGTTAAACAGAATGGAAATATATACCCCTAAGTGTGCTGTGCTAAAAACAACCTGGGCGACGCTGCATATTTTATAAACGGCTACAATATACCTGAATAGCAATATAGAAAGGATATAGTATGTTATTGTTAAATGAAACATACAACTCATATCGCCGAAGTTCTAGAATCTGCGTCTCGCCCGTGCAATCTCATTCTTAGAGCGCTCATCGTGCATGACTCGGCGATGTACTCAAAATTGCACAATACGCTTGTCGTATTAGAGTGGGGCATATTGCTCACACGCGTAGGCACCTTTCTTTTTAAAAAAAACTGCTGCAAGGCGAACGGTGTTGCAATGTAAGGCGTGGCTGTTTCGTACTCCTAAACGTGAGTAGGTACTATATATATATATATACATATATATTTTTTTAAATATATATATATATATATATATATATATATATATATATATATATATACATATATACATATGTACAGCGTATGTAGAGTAGGAATTTTGATATTCACTGTACCTCATCTTACCACAGTAGCAGCTTAGCAGTTTGGTTGCTAGATATGTACTCATTTGCGAAAG
This sequence comes from Dermanyssus gallinae, assembly GCA_003439945.1. NCBI lineage: Eukaryota > Metazoa > Arthropoda > Arachnida > Mesostigmata > Dermanyssidae > Dermanyssus > Dermanyssus gallinae. The sequence goes on along the minus strand of QVRM01003869.1, from coordinate 97,592 downwards.
CTCGCCTCATTCGTCGTAGTTGGATTTGTGCTTTATGCGGAGGTTTTCAATTAGCAAACATGTGTCCTATCCGTACCACTCAGCAGTGGAGCATACGACCACAACAGCAACAGTACACAGGCGTGTGCGCTTTAAACGCGCCCCACCGCGAGCACAGGGCCGTCGCCGCCACAACCTCGACCACCTCCACCATCATTGCAACTAGCCGTCCTCAGCGTCGTATTCTGCTGTTCACGCCGCCTTTCGCATTCTCATCATAAATCGATTTATTGGGGAAAATATATTTGAAATTTCAGCAGTACGCTGACAATCCAGTTCACAGGGAAGGCGTTTGCAACGTCGCATGCGCGTAGAGTACGCTTCAAAGACGATCCCTTTGCAGAGTACGTCAAAGCATCAGTAGAACTCTCCCGTGCTGGAAGAGGGGAGTTACACAGCATCCAGTAGCGATAAGATTGTGAAAATCGTCAGCAGCAGCAGCAGCAACAACAACAGCAACAACAACAACACAATAATAATGACGATGATAATCGTAAAACGAATAAAGGGAGAGGAATGCCACAGGAAGGTGGAAGAGTAGCAATCCTAATGCTGATGACGCCATTCGTTATTCAAAAAGAAACATCATTCTATTTATTGCAAAGTGATTTTCGAGTACCGCATTCGCCAGAGAAGAGGCTCGAAGAGAAAGGGGGTAGGGTATGGCAGGAAAAGAAAGCGAGTTAAGAAAACTCCTAGTAGGAAGCGGAAAAGGCGATTACCGTCAATACGGTCAGTGCAAAAACGGCAAAAGGTGATAAAAAGAAAGAGAGAGAATGAAAAAGCAAACTTCAATTTTTCACTTGATTTCATGACTTACGCCATTAGGCGGCCCCCTGATTATTTTTTTTGCGCCGAGCCCTCGTCAAGAGATGCGCTGTTATTATTATTATTATTGCTATTGTGGTGTTACCCCCTTATTCTTCCTTTGGCCGTGCCTTGTTAGAGTCCCTTGATTGGACGGCAGTTTGAAAGATTCGCCTCTGTAGCGGTGAGTTATCACCCCGAGTTCCCTGATGGTCCGCCCAAGAGCTGCAAATCGAAACGACCCACCTCGCATTCTGTCGGCCGCAAGCTGTTATGGCTTCGAGACACGCTGAGAATGAAATATATTCATTTGACGGTTTTTGAGAAGGGAGTATAGCTAATGTCGGTGTTATATATGTATATATATATATATATATGTCTTAATATATATATATATATATATATATATATATATATATATATATTATACATACATAGAGGGTCATTCATATTGTTGTGCACGCATTTCGAGGTTTGATAGAACTCGGCAAGAAAATAAGTTTTCACTATGGAGGGAAGACGTGGAAACGTCTTGTTTAGGAGAGAGAGTGAAGTTTATAAAAGTAGTTTTTCTGCCTTTTTTTCCTACATAGTTGTGCGAAATCTCTGTTCGCGGGAGAACCAGTCAACGCATGAAGGAACCGATTACACCGGCGTGTTCGGAGGAAAATTCTGCACAACGGAAGACACTTCACTAGCTTGCGTAGCAAAAAGCTAATTCCCAGATTAAGGAAAGTCATGAAAAGTCGATATTTTACGTTAACGCCTTTTCGTAAAATTTTTCCATTGCGACCAAAAGTGTACGTCCGAAAGACCACTCTCACGCAATAGCAAATTTAATGCCCATCATTTTCGTATCAAGGTAATGGTGCTGCGTTACGTAGTTGTCAAGTCACTAAGCTTTTTCGATAGCCATATCGAAAGCGAAGGCATGCATATTTTCATAGGGCGTATGAGAAAGTTAGGTACATATTTTGAGGTTTGGTAGAACTCAACAAGAGAATAAATTCTCGTCTTGGCAAATTTTTACGGTTCTGAACGTGAAAACTTGCGCGTAAAACATAACAACTATGACTGTCGAAAAAGCTTAGTGACTTGACAACTACGTAAAGCAGCACCATCCCCTTGATACGAAAATGATGGGCATTAAATTTGCTATTGCGTGAGAGTGGTCTTTCGGACGTACATTTTTGGTCGCAATAGAAAAAATTTACGATTTTTCATGAAAAGGCGTTAACGTATAATATCGACTTTTCATGACTTTCCTTAATCTGATTATTAGCTTTTTGCTACGCAAGCTAGTGAAGTGTCTTCCGTTGTGCAGAAATTTCCTCCGAACACGCCGGTGTAATCGGTTCCTTCATGCGTTGACTGATATATATTTATATATGAATTTATATATATATATATATATATATATATTACTTTTTTATATATATAATAACTGGTAAGGTGCATAATGCACACCGGGCGACGTTGCTAAAGCCACGCTAGCGTGTGAGCCACAGACCAACTAAAATTCAATCGTCCTCTTCGCTGCTTGTCCGGGATGGCCGCAGTATTGTCCTCTGAATATTATTTCACCTAGCCACCTAATCTTGCCATATAGGCTGCTCGACTTTACGCGGCGGTTATTTTCGCCTCGGAGATAAATTCTGCGAATCCTCTTACTATAAGCCAGGATTTATTATCCTAGAGGGGCAACTCTACAATGACTTGACAGGTCAAAAAATTTCCCAGTCTTAGATTCCGAGAGAGTAGCTTTCGACATGGTCAGCCCCTTTTGAGTGGCACATACGGCATAAGGCGGAGTCAGCTATACCAATGCGGTGCAGGTATTGCTGAGGACAGCTATTGTGGCTCATTAGCAGTTGCGCGAGGGGGTAGTGAGCGAGCCGTATTTAAGGTTGTACCATTTTTGTTAGATCAGGCAGTATTGATTTTCTGGCGGCAGCTTGCTTCAGTGAGATCTTCCACAACCTTCGGGATGTAGTGCCCCACTAGTTGTCACACTAGATGTGAACAATGCTATCCGCACCTTCATTTTAGCCTTTCCTTGACGCACCGTAAATGGCACGAGGTAATCAACACCGACATGTTTAAATGCCGTCTACCCGCCGATAAATATTATCGACTCGTAGCGGAGCTCCTATTGTTCCACCCGATTGCGCCCGCTCACGGGCACTTGGCGCAACCATAATGCTTTTGGTTAATTGCCGGGGCCGGAGGATCCCGAACGTTTGGTTCCGTCAATATGTGCCTACTGTGCCGGCGTGCAAGTTTCAAAATCTCTTTTATTCTGTTGCAAATGAAGACCCCGTGCTTGTCCGGGCCGGCGAAGAGCGTTCATAAAATCCAATCAAAAAACGTTTATACGCTGTTGAACTGTAAATTATTTTCTACAAAGTCGACAAGTCGCGCCTTAAAAAGTGCCGCAACTAACTTCATTTTAGGAATAGTCATCCGTTCCGTGCCTTAATAGGCGTGAGTCTAGCCTTGGCTGCAACGAAAACTACGCCGATTTTTTAATTTATGTCCATACTCATCAAATAGGTCACTCCTGCATATGTACGATCGCTTACGTTGGCAAAGTTATGCAATTCCTAGGAGGATCAAGTTTCGCTGTGCTGCAACAATGTATTTGGAAGGTCTGCATGTGCTCCATTTCACCAGTCCACTTTGTCCAACCATTTTTCAATTGCTGGAATAAGTTTGTTTTTGATTGTGAGCTTCTTGTAGAATTAGCTTTATTTGCATGATATTAGTAGATAATAGACCAATAGGATCATGAAACCGAGTGACCGCTCCCATAAGCTTGCGCTTTGTCGGTTGCGCTTTGCGCACGAAATCAATGAGTTTTTTTCCTCTGAACGTTAAAAGATCATCATCGTTCCTCCACAGAACCCCTATGATTTTAGATGTTCCTACAGAAACGGCTAGAAGCTCGTCAGTAACAGCATATCCCCGTTTTTTTGCTAACTCGCCACTTTTTCATTTTCATCCCAGCCTCTGCCAGTATAAAGTTTAGCTGCTGTTGTAGTTGCAAAGCTTCTTCTTTAGACTATGCTCCGCTGAGCAAATCGTCCATATATTCCTGAGTGCTATAGCCGCTCCCGGATAAAATTCAGCATATTTGGCTATGTGCTCTCGGGTGGCTAAGATGATATTAGACTGTGCGTCTTTAACGCCGCATTTGTTATGAGTCATGCGAAACATCTAAGGCTGTCGAAGTTTAGTGTCACTGGCCCACAGGAAACACAATAAATCCCGATACTCTTTGTGAACCTCTACGGTGAAGTGAGCTTTGCAGATGTCAGTTGCAATGGCGATCCTATGTCTTCGAAATGTTTAAGTAATTTCTACACGTTGCTAACAAGCTTGGAACATCGTTCGTTTGTATGCGAGGAAGCATTCAACACAGGGCGAGTTTTATAAGTTTCCTTAATCGGGTTAATGCCGGGGAGATGCGGAAGTACATACCATGCAGCTTTACCTTCCGGAAGCACCCGGGCTAGATGGCATTTGTAATGAGCATTTGCAGCAGGCAGCCACAATGCCCACACACTGGACCGCGGCGTGAACACAGTGCGACCGGAACTGTGTGATTAAGTTCACATATCTCGGTATCACAGTGACCCTTTCAGCCAAGACCTTTGCTGCATACATAGAGGAGAGGTCCCAAACAGCCTTGATTGCGGCGACAGCCCTTAAGAAACGCCAGATGCATTCGATGCATGCTCTCGATTCATGCAGCGCTAGCTCTATTCGATATGCTAATAGCGCCAATTGCATCATACGGGTTCAGCTTGTATGGGCAAAGCTAAGCTCGGCTCAACTTGGTTCATCGGGTTTGAAACGGGTACTGAGTTTACATATACGTCAGACTACAACCGCCTTACTTATTTGCTGTGCAATACTCGACTGTTCGTGGAACAGATCAAACACAGTTTGAGCTCCCAGACACACCCGCGTACAACGAGTTCATACGGCGATATGAAAAGAAGATGGCAGAGATCGACCCACATGTTTATATGACAGATGCAATGTTTAGGTCAGAATGGAAGGGCACAGACAGGACATATTGCACCGAGCAAGGTGGCTTAGTGGCAAAGCCTTTGCCTTGCATTCGGGAGGACTGGGTTCGAGACCCAGACCGGCCACTCTTAAATTAGTTTGCATGGTTTCCAATTTAGACAAGGTAAATGCCGGAGTGGAATAAACTTAGCCATGACATGAAAAATCCGTACACGGGCAATTGCCTTACGGGAAAATCCAAAAAAAAAATATAGGCCTGTTTTGCTATGCACGGTTTCCGTCACTTCCTTTGCCAGAAAGACGCTTATCATGAACCCTGCGACGTATGTGTGTTTGTGAATATTGTTATGGCATATGTGTAAGATATCATGGCAGCAAGCGCAACGCAGTCTCTTCGCTTACAAAGCTGGCACTGAGATATTTTAAATTTCAATATCATTACAAAGTTGTAGTAATATTGACCATACTATTGTACAATATACCCATTTTGGTGTGGAAGTAAAGTATGTGATACCTTCAAGTAAAAATGATATGTTCGCCAATACGGGTGCGATACAATTGTAAACTTTTGGAGTTGGCATTTGGTTCCTCCGAATGCATGGACGTAAAGCCATTCGTGTCCCTCTGGCTTCAACTACAACAGCTGTGCATACTCGTAGGTGACGTACGTACGCCGAAAGCCGGTGTCAAGGATGAACCGGATTGTGTTGGACTCCTTTGTTTGGACGTCTTCGATTATGACCTAACCAGACGGAAGCAGAAAATCAGTGAAGGCGGCTAGAACCGAGAATGAGGAAATGGTTATTAAATAAACATTCTGTGCAAACTATATTTCCTGGCAGAAGGCAGGCATTATGGCTTGATTTCAGACAGCGTCTGCATAATCTCGTCTCACCAGTGATAGTTGCTTGCAATGATGATGGTAGTGCGGACCCTTGCAGAATAAACATAGTTTACGCTTTTTATTTTCTTTGATGCTTGTGGGGACGGACAAGCTTTCTATGTTGTAATTGCCATTAGGCGGAAGAACAGCCAAGCCGTTGTTGCTAGATTGTTGTCGCGAGAGTTCAATTGCAGCATCGCGCTCGTTACGCCTTGGCCTTGACGGTCATCACCCTTCCAGTGCCGTGGTTGTTGCGAACTATCACCTGTCTGGCTGAGCAGCCGCATTTGCTGCTCGCGGGTGCATATCTCATTCGCAAGAAATGAGTGCAGATCATTGAAATGGCAGGCCAACTGCTCGGGCAGCTGAGCTGTGCCAGCAAGCAAGGGAAGTGGTGTCTTTGCATGGACGGCACTAGGGTCATAATTGTCATCAATGAACGCCCTATATAGAAAAACAAGTTGATCAAACAACAAGCGGAGCAATACGTCATACCGAAATAGTTTTGGGTTCATAACTCATGGTATGCAACGTCATTATGTAACTACTGAGTTTATCTAACAACTTATTAAAGCGACTCAAGTCTGGCGCCTGAGTACCAGACTTGAGTCGCTTTAATAGCCCTGCTCACAAAGTAACCATACGTTCGAATCAAATAACGAATAGCTCTCTGATAATGATCTCCTATTGCGGCATCCCTAGCAATGCTTTCGCTGGCTCTTCATCCACGTGATCACGGGGGTATTTAAAGCGTTCAGTGTCGTTCGTATGGGGGCGCTCATGCACAGCGGCTTTGAATTGTTCCCAGAATTACACAAACTCTGTGATATCACCACCAAAACGCCGAATCTTGATTGAAGGTAATTGTGAGTTCTGCTGTTTTTGCACCAACACGAGGCGTCTCATAAACGCCGTTACAGAGGTTCCGTTGTTCGTCTCCTCGCACTCGCGTTGCCGCGGTTCCGATAAAGGCTCGCCTCAATGACGGCTTAAACATAATCTAGTTTCTCTTGGTATGCTTGGGCCGTTAAGCGCCGGAGAGGCCGTTAAGCGCTAGGCATGTCACAGATCAGCACTTACGAATGAATTCACGTCAAGTGGCGTGACAATACGTATACTAGAACTGCATTTATTTGAGAAAATGACCGTTTCAGAGTGGGTCTCACACGTGCAGCACGCTTTTACAGCTCGTTCAACGTCAAATTATAATGTTTCCTTCTTAGCCCGGCGACCGGTGGTCTTCCTCATTTAAGCAAAGCAGAGTCTTAAACAAGCGCAGTTCTAAATGCCTTATTTCATACCAGATCGCTCCAACAAGCGGTCGGACGAATTAACATCGGACGGCATGTGCATGATGTCGTGGCAAATCGGCCACCTCTTTGTCCAAGATATGCCGATATGTGGCTCGCGCGCCTTTCTACAAGAGTAGTGTAGCCAAACCAGTGCAGCTAGATCTACCGCTGTGAGAGGCCGACCCATCAAGGAGGTGGTCTCCCATATGATAACTTCGGCGGAGGCATGGAGGGAGGCGACGAACTTGTTCGACGCTGTTTTGACACTCAAGGCAGCCAAGGAAACGGCCAGGCGGGAGAGGTTTGAGCGGGTCTCTCGGAAGAGTGGTCGAGACGAGGAGCCGAGGGAGGGGGGAGGGGGTGGGGAGCAGCCAGGCCCTCATGGTCTCGACGCACCCTCGCAGGACGGATTACAAAATGGCATCCCCCTATCCAACCGCAGGTAGACATGCGGGATGATAGTCAGGGATAGAACTGATTGAAGGAGAACGGCAGAGACGCCGCTCCCACGGTTTCGATGTAATGCCAAAGTAATACCGAGCCTGGGGGGGTGGGGAGGAATCCGGGTTTAGTGGGTTTGCGAGTCTCACACTAGTCACGCAAGCTGCTAGTGGCGCATGTGCATCATGCATTCCCGAAACCTCCCAGAACAAAAAAAAAAGATATATAGCCAATCTGGCATAACACAGGATGCTGATATAGAAAGCTGGAACCTCAATAAATAGTGCAACCCAACTATTTGAGGTTTATTTTTTAACGCTCGGTATCGCGGCGGTCTTACACCGACCAGATAATGCTGGGTTCACAGCAGCCCTAAATGAATCTAACAATTGTAGGAGTACCAGAGAAACTAGTATTATTTTGTGGTGGCCAACCGAACATAGTTTTACACAATATGTAATTGCGAGAAAATATTTTAGTAATAAATAGAGAAACTGAACATAGTAGAGCGTTTGGAGTCAAAGTATGCTTCGTTTAAAAGTCATCCAACGTTGGCTAACAGAAGCGAAATAGTCGTCTAGAGGGAGTTTGCAAATATGAAACATCCTGTAATGTCTCATATTTGGATTGCTTCAGATTTGATTATTTAAAAACGCAGACTTGCAGGATAATGCGTACTCTTAAAGAATCATTTTACTACGGTGGTTCGATTCATGGTTGCAAATTAACGAGTGGACAAATTAACTAACTTAACGGTGAACATTTCGAGCACATACATGCAGCTAAGATTTGATTTTGCTTTATCAACTATATAACGTATGTAAGTTTTGCAGTATGCTTTATGATATGGAATAGCCACCGCCTGCCATTATGCACATTTTGAGCGATTGCAAGATTTAAGATCGTTTTGTCACTTGAATAGGGAGCGGGAGGCTGAGATGGTAAACGATACCGCTAAGAGACAACATGCTCATATATGGTGTCAGTCTAAGCGCCCCTGATATAAAAGGTTGTCATGCGTATAAAGCAAATAGTTAATCGATTCATCCGTCGATTCATGAGAATTGCTTGCAGCAAAAACAAAGCCACTAGTCACTACCTCTTCACTTCAGGGGTTCGAAACAAGGCGTCGCCATAATCACGATGAACTTGCCATCGCAGTTTTGAGCTTCAGCTTTGCTAGTTGTTTTGCTGAATCATATTGTATATTCTTCTTCTGGAAACAGTCCTTATGAGTGGAGTAACGAGAGTGATAGCAGCACTAAGATATTCTCGTTTAGCGGGCTCATCTTAGCTTATGACTAGCATCTAAAATGTGACAGAGCTTGAGCAGAAGGTGGGACATGTCCTGAATGCTAAAAATAAGCGAGCTGTGTGGACTGCTGTCTTCACCCCGGCTTTGACCGATAACTCTACATATTGGTTGTCTGTTCGGTGTGAGCGGTCCTGTGTAATCCTGCACTTTGACCTTTGAAGCAATCTTGCGTTGACATGATTAGCATACTATCGGCCTTATTGAACCGCATAGCTTCTCGAATGCAAATAATTTGGCAGTAAAAATTATTAGTAAGAGCTCTACTTCTGGATGCTGTCCAAATCGCACATTGTCAATGACCTCAGTATGAACAATGCGATATAGAGATTGCGATATTAGGATCAAACAGCAGCAAAGGTGTTTTCCTTGCTTGTGGATACGAGGCCTGTTGTTGGTTTTCAGGCCACATTGGCCTACCTAGTACTGGCAGGAGTTTTTCTTACAGCTCCTTAGGGGTATCTTTTTCAGATATATGGATTCTTTTAACAGTAATGTCATTTTATTTAGACAACTTGGCTAGGACTCTGCGGGCAACAACGGAGTCAGCGCGTTTCTTTTTGTGATTTTGAGAATTGTCAACCACACTTCTAGTCCCGGAGAATCCCCCTCATGATTTGCAGTAACGATTGGTTGGCATTTCTAGTGGCTGGGGGGGGAGGTGACCAGTGCGATGGAATGCACTAACTGTTAAAATATACAATCTGACCAGCGCGATGCAATTAAGGCAACCGTTTTAGGCTGATTTAATCTTATTTAAGGTATTTAAGGTATTTTTTTAATGGGAACTCATTTTGAATATGGCATTACTAGTATGGCGAGTGATGCATTTGTTTGTCCCGAAATGTGTGTATATATATATATATATATATAAACAGTCGCATATAGATAAGTATATACCGTTTGTTCAAAAAGTATCGCGGGGGGAAAAATTTTCGCGGGTTACCTATATTCGAATTTCGATTTTTTTGTGGCGTTAGGTTGTTACTCATGTCTCTCACTTATGCCGACAAGCTCGGCCATTTTGAATGTTCACTTAATTGTTGACAGCTGCTTTGCTTGCACGTGTTTTGGATCGTCTTCGATTTTTACCTATTCAAAAAAATGGATCAAAGAACCTGTATCAAATTTTGTGTGAAAAACGAAATTAAGTGCGCGGATGCATTCCGAATGTTGACTGTGGCATACGGAGAAGCTACCTTGGACCGAAGCAACGTTTATCGGTGGTACAAAATGTTCTCAGAAGGCCGAGAAGATGTGAACGACGAAGAGCGTGCCGGACGCCCGAGCACTTCAACAACAGACGAAAAAATTAATGAAGTGGAGAAAATGGTATTGGCCAATCGTCGAATCACCGTTAGAGAAGTTGCTGAGGACCTAAACATATCGATTGGCTCGTGCCATTCGATTTTTATCAATGATTTGGGCATGAGACGGGTCGCCGCGAATTTCGTACCAAAATTGCTCAATTGCGACCAAAAACAGCATCGCATGAACATTGCTAATGAGATGTTGGACTCTGTCCGCGACGACCCAAATTTGCTCCAGAGGGTCATAACTGGTGACGAATCGTGGGTTTATGGTTATGACGTGGAAACCAAAGCTCAATCATCTCAATGGAAGCTGCCGCACGAACCAAGACCGAAAAAAGCGCGCCAAGTTCGGTCGAATGTGAAAGTTTTGCTGACAGTTTTCTTCGATTGCAGGGGCGTGGTGCATCATGAGTTCTTGCCACAGGGTAGAACGGTCAATAAGGAATTAAGTTATGCGCAATTTGCGCGAAGCAATCCGCCAGAAACGCCCGGATTTGTGGAAGAACAAAAATTGGCTTTTGCACCACGATAACGCCCCTGCTCACACATCGTTGCTTGTGCGCGAGTTTTTGGCCAAAAACAACACACTAATGATGCCGCAGCCACCGTATTCCCCAGATCTGGCCCCCTGTGACTTTTTCTTGTTCCCTAAACTGAAGAGGCCCATGAAAGGACGACGTTACGCTACGCTTGACGAGATAAAGACGGCATCGAAGGAGGAGCTGAACAAGGTTAAAAAAATGGTTTTTTGAAGTGCTTCGAAGATTGGAAAAACCGTTGGCACACGTGTATAATATCTCATGGGGATTACTTTAAAATAGATATTCATGAATAAATGAATAATTTTTGAAAAAAACACAACAGTCGCGATACGTTTTGAACAGCATATGTATATATTCTCATTTATATGCGACTGTCACATGTGCATTCCAGCCTCCAATGACAAAAATAGTTAGCTCGACAAAATGCAGATTGATTTTTATTGGCAAGTTTAGTAGTGTTTTTGCTGTTGTGTACAAACACAGAAAGTTGTGTCAGGTATCTTCGTCATAGCTTAAAGTGAAACTTCACAAAGCGATTACGTATGTACTAATGACAATCTTAAAGAGAGACATTCACCAGTTCCGCCAGAAATTCTATATGGCGGTCTAAGTCTGTAAATAATTATAAAAACGTCGAAGAAAGATATGTTAAGGAAAAAATAATCAACTTTGCTCATCCATCCAGATATGTATTTTGTGTCGCACCAGTTCCAGAAAACAAGTTAACACACCGCGAACATACACACATTTACCGTCAAATGCTTACGTCTTCACAAACGCAAAATAAAAGTTTGGCTTAAATACACATGTCATATGTCTACTTGTCACAGACAAACTATTTGCAAAAAATATCGTAGACCTTGGGTCTCATGGTGCGTGCACCTGCTAGGTACCTGTTACCGTCGCCTGGTGAGCGCCTAAAAGGCTCACAAACGCACATCGCTGCAGAAGCATTACGCCTCCTGTTCCTTCGGTGCCAGCTTTCATTGTGATCATAGTGGCCGCAACGCAGTCTTGCATTGCTTGTAATAGTAGTAGTACTAGTAGTAGCCAATTGTTCTATCCTCTGACAACGTTATTCCCGCTTGTAGTTTCTTTTCCTTGCGCTCTCCCTCCGTTTCCTCTGTCTCCCCTTCCGCCGATGTATGTGGATCCCACCTTAGACTTGCGGTTGCCGCCCAAGGAAGTGGTTCCGTTCTTCGTTTCGGTGTCGGCACCGTCCACTCGCGGCGTAGCGGAAACAACGGCAGCCAGCAACGTCACAGCAATAGAGGACGGACGGACGGGCGGCCAACAGCCCAGCCATTTCCTTAAACGGGGTGTCGTTTCTGAGCTGTCGTTTTAGGCAGGCGGCGGCGTGCAAGAAGAACGAACAAGCTCGTAAGCGCCGGCTCTGCCACTACTTCCATAAAGAAGAACGCGACTACGGATGTTCCCAATCGCCAAGGCCTTTTAGTCTGTCGCCCCCCTCGTCGACTCCCTCGCTTTCACCCCTCTATACCCTTTCCTTTCCTCTTGCGCTTGCTCGCTTCGAGTACAGCCTGCTATTCTAGCCCCCAGCTACAGGTAATAGCTGTAGTTGCAGTACTGGTACCCAACGGCGCAAGCTGTCTTGCAATCTTCCACCGCACGCTGAGGTTTGGCCTGCCCGGCTGCCTGTCTGCCTGGCTATGCCGGAGGCTACTGCGGTGGCCCATAACGTGGGGGCTTAATGGCGCTCAGTCTGTCTCCACCACTACCGGCTATTTTTTCCTAACGGTAACAACAACAACAGCAACCAGCCGATTTAGGCGCGAGCCGCCTGTAGTAGCAGCGGCAGCAGCAGCAGCATTACCAGTGGCAACGGAACATTTCATCCCCGGGCACACACACACAACACGACATCAAATATAGCCGAGATGACGGCGCTCGAAGGCGAGAATGGGGCGGTCGTGACGACACGTTTAGGAGCCGCGACATCCGACATACGATCTAAACCATCGTGCATCTCAACGAAGTACCATTGTCTACTAGTTTCGAACCTGTTCCAACTTCTAAACCACGGGGACGAGTCACGACGAGTGGAAGTGTCTAAAAACTTTGTAACTCAAAATATGATACACGAATCCCATGTTACTCATATATATATATATATATATATATATATATATATGAATATATATATCGGCAGTGCTCGCCTATATATATATATATATATATATATATATATATATATATTAACAAACAAATACTAGTAGTGTGCTTGGCTAGTACTGAGGCATATGATGCTTGCCACGCACATAGGCCATAAGGATGTGACCTCGCCGGCGTCTCTAAGTTCGTCCCGTGATGGCCGCATATACGACGATGTCATCACTGTGGATTGCTAAACGGCAACCGAGTCAATTGGGCGAGTCCGCGCCCTAAGCGTATACTTCCAGATCCTTACTGGTATAAGCGAAAGCTCGTTTGCAACTACTAACCATCTACTGCAACGGTTCACAAGTAGCACAACAGCGGCAGCTGTATACGTAGAGCTAACGGAGGAGGCCGCTCACGTCGGCAAAATGGCAGAAACAGCTGAATGTGGTAATATCCACAATGCGGGTAGGATGGCGGGTAGGAAAACACCTAGAAGAGTGCTGGTGACGTGGCTTCATTGCAAGACCAAGCCAAGGACAACTACAGATATGGGATGCTTGATGTTGATGGACAGCACGATGGCGTATGCGACAGTGACAATGATGACTGTTATGACGTTACCAGTGGGCAAGAAGCAGAAAGCAATGCAGAGGTCCTAACCAAGGTTCGTTCGGAAAGGGCAGACTATACATTTCGAGAGAGAGAGGGAGAGGCGGCAAACCAAATGTCAGAGACACAACGCCAGCGCAGATAAAATCCCATTTAAAGACTGATCGATAAAAAAATGTGTGTCTGGTGGACGCGTCTGCGGTAAGTTATCATCCCTACATCGTTTGACCTCCTAACCAGAGTTGCCTTCAGGTATAGTTTGCAACTTGTAATTGCGGCTTGTGTCTAAGGATTTTGAAAGATAAAACCCACCCTGGTGTTTTCATAGCAAATTAAAAAAAAATCCAGAACTACTGGACTACGCTGTGTTACTTTTCGATACGCACATGATACCATAGTAGTTTAAAGACAAGATATGTAAGCAAAATACATAAAAGCGTGTCTAAAATTGCATATTTGGATCCCTGATTTTAGTCTTAAGTTATTTATACTTAGAGATATGAGCCAACCGGCCTCCTGAGAAGCGACGAAAAGAGGCCTGACGGTCTCACCCTTATCCCTTTTGAAAGGGGAAAGGCGCTTATTTGGGATGCTACAGTCACCGACACGCTCGCCCCCTCGAACATGGAGGCTAGCGCATCAGCCGCTGGCTCCGCGGCACGCAAGGCTGAACGTCTAAAAACCAACAAATACGCCCAGCTCACCAACGAGTTCATTTTTGTGCCACTAGTATTAGAGACACTAGGGGGACCTGGCCCTGAGGCATGGTCACTTTTACAGAAGATTGGCAAACGAATTGAACTCACGACGGGGGACAAAAGAGCTTTCGACTTTCTACTCTAGCGGCTATCTCTGGCGGTTCAGCGCGGCAATGCGGCAGCAATTATGGGCACAATGAGAGGGCTGCCTCGAGGATAAGCTCGATTGGTAGCACCCCTCACAAGCCTAAGGGTAGTTAGATATTTATATGTCACTGTAACCACAAAATGAAATAAAACTCTTAGAGGTAATGGAATGTTTGTAAATTCTTGTTTTTATGACATCGTAAGAATTTTAGAACTCACCCTCACTACTGTTCTCCTAATATTAGCGAAGGCTTTTGCACTGCTTAGCGATCCCTACTTTCAAAAGCAATACCCTCTTTCATGGTTCGTCCGTGTGTGGCATATACCCATTTTTACATTAAATATGTAATCCGAGGATCCATCGTACTGCTAAACATTACAAGTTGACAGTAACTTGAAAAACATATTTCAGACCGCCATTTCATCGGAATATTTCAAGTTAGATTCTCGGTCCTCTAGGAGAATGCATATTGCATACTAGTTTCGTTGCGTTTCCATACAAATAAATGTCCACTTAATACGTTAGTCACTAGCAATTCATATTTTGCTAGCACCAACAGTAGATTTGAACATTAAATTACTGGAACGCTGTCTAACGTATTAAAGGTGAGTATAAACTTTATAACTGTAGCTTTTCACTAATATCAGTATTTTCATATGCTTAATGCGTTGGCTTATTTACATTGTGAATAACAGATTTGCACTTTAACAGTTAGATAGCCGTTTAAGCAAAGGCGGTCTAGATGTCAATCGGAAGAGGAAAATAGTTCTATTTAGAACTAAAATCGACAGGTACGGCATTGTTGACAATCATCAGATATTCGATCAAACGATGCATTTTACCAACCTCATAAATGCACCCTGTCTTGGGATTTTGATTACTTATGGAATGTCAAGAATTACACCTCATGTAAGGTGTAGTCAGCCGTCACGCAATTTAAGATTGATCTAATTAACTTATCATGATGTGCAGTGGGATATTCTTCGCACTATTCGCGCCTAGCATTCATATGCTTCGGAAGTATTGCGGAAGCTCGAAGGCTGGCTCGAATTAGTTGTACCGGCTCATCCTACACATTTTCAAAGGCATCTAGGTAGCTAGAACATGCAGAACATACGTCAATAGACAAATTCTGGCTTGTACAAAGTACCACAGAATAAGCGGCGGATTGGGTTGTCTCACAAGAAGATGAACTTAGTATCAACAGTCTCTGCGTAAATCACGACGTGGGGCCTCAAACTTAGTGACGTACCGTTAGACAGTTAACTTTTTCTTTCATGAAAAATTTTGACTCAAAAGATCTTCTCGAATTTGGTTTCTGTGCGTAAAAAAAATACGATTGCACAAATCGCGCTTTTCTTTACCGGCGAACTCGGTCCTTTCTCCTCGATTGTTGATCGCCTGCAAGCAGGTTCCATGGCACCATCTTGGCTAGAACTAGGAGCCCTGCTTATCTTCGTTCGGCCTGTTAGGGACATCGTTTCTGTCCTGTCGGGTTCAGGTAGTGGCTTTCCATCAACTCGTTTGCTTGAGTCAAGGCTTTATTGGCAGCGATATCTGGGGCTGTTTTGGTCCAAGCCGCAATTTTGAATATGAACTTATTATTTTTTCGCCAGCGTCTACACTTTATTAGGGAGGTTACCGATCTCGAGCACGCCCGTAAAGTTCTAGAGCACGGGTCCCAAAATCAATCCCTGTGGGACTCTAACTGTAACCTTGTACTCTTTTTTTTCTTTGGAAGGTCTCGGAAATACATAATGCGCTACTGGCAACTAGCAGCAGCTACTAAAACTGATATTGTCCCCACCCCCCAAGGCCCGGGATTGCAATGGCATTACTTTGACAACCTTGAGAGGGAAGTCTCATGTTCTAGCGTTATATGCGCCTAGCCAATGCTTGCCCGTCCTGGGGAGATGCGTCGAGATCCTCCAGAGGGCCTAGCTGCTGCCTCTCTTCTCCCTCCCTCGGCTCCTCTTCTCGACTGCCCCTCAAAGGGGCCTGGTCGTAACGGGCTCGTCTCGCCGTCTCCAGTTTCAGCTTTTTCCTCATGATGGTGTCAAGGTAACGTCATCCCTTTGTCCAATTCGTCTCGTCCTTCATTATGAAGTCCACCACGTGCTGCAGAGTCCTTCATTTCAGCTCGGGCATCGCAGAGGCACGTGCTCCCGCAACGGGCCGCGCAGTGCACGATCGTGTCTTCAACGTCGTCCGCGTCTCCGGAGGAGCAGAGAACGCAGATGTCAACCGGGGCCTTGCCGATGCGCATTATATATGTCTGGAACTGGCCGTGTCCTATGAGCACCTGCGTCGTGGTGTTCGACAGCTTCCCCAGCCGGTATCAGTCGGCGTCGCCCCGGGGGTTTCGCCATTCATCGTTTCACAGCTCCAGTGTCTTCTGTTGTGCCCCGCGAGGTACCAGTTCCCATCGAGATGGTGTTCGCTTCTCTCTCTGGCCAGGAGATCCCAAGGTGTGACCGGTGGTATGTCTTCAGGCGCCACTGCGATGTCGTCTGGTGGGCGCTGAGCTTGACGTGGGAAGGGCGTTGTAACCGTTGTTGCAATCTGGTTGGGCAGGATGGGTGGAGGTGAGCACCGAAGCTTACCCATGACCACCTTGTATGGTTGGCCCCAGGGATCCTCCTCGACGGCCTCTACCAGTTCCTTCTACGCGGTGTCCTTGGCCCGTGCAATCCGGGTCTTGAAAGCTCGGCGCTTCTCCCTGTAGATATTCTGCGGGGCCAGTGGCCTAGCCTTCGGCGCTTGAACTCTGTGGCCCCCATTCGCCGGCGGCGAGCTAGCCAAGAGTGGGCGCGCGTAAATGTCCGATTTGCTCTTATGCATTATTTCCGTGCCTTTTCTACCTCTTTGGAGCACCAGTTCTTGGGGGTTCTTCGTTTGACCCGCGGGAGTGAGGTCCCGCTACCTCACAGGCCGCCGTGAGCATCTCTTCTATAATACTTCGAGCCGCGTCGGGGCCATCAGGTCTCCATCGGGAGACGTGCTGATCCATTGTATTGACCAGTTTAGTCTTCTCCAGGCGGCGCATTTGCTATGTCCGACGGAATTTGGTGCCACCTCTGTTCGTTCAGGGCAGGCAAAAGGTAAATGTAACGATGATCGCTTAGCGATTCTCTCTCTTCGAGTACCGTCCACTCGGAAACGAGGGGGAGGGCACTATAATTGGCAAGAGTGAGGTCTATATAAGAGGCTTGGGTTCCTCGGGGAAACGTCGGGGTTCTTCATCTGTTTGCGACCGTTAAACGCTTGCAGCGTTAAAGTACCCCGTAACGATGACTCTTCGTCCCGGGTGACTGTGCAGGGATTGCCCTAGGCTATCTAGATATGATGAGAACTCCGATACGCTCTTGTTTGGCGAGTAATAACACGAGTATAGCATTGCCACACCGTGTACGTCTATCCAGGCAAAGCCTGGCCCATGACCCTGTCCCGCCACTGGTTGGCCTGTTACCTGGCCTGTCCACTATGTGGCGGCGTCCGCTTCCTCATCGGGATTCCAGGTTGCCCTTCGGTTTCGTTAATAGACATAGGCCTGTATTCCGGCGCCGAACCATGTCTTCCAGTACATCATGCGCCGCCCGACACCTGTTGAGGTTTATCTGGACGATTTTAGCGTCCTCTGCGGGTATAACGGTGGGTTTCCGGCTTCTCTCCGCCTTCTTTCTTCCGCTCTTGCTCATGCTAGTTGCCTGTGTTGTTCCCGGCCTTTTTCCGGTTCTGGACCACTTAGTGGGTTCCGTGGTGGAGGGGGGGGGGGGTGGTGGAGGGGGGCGGATTAGGCGGTTTGCTCTGCGTCGCTTGTGCTTCTAAAGGGTGTGCTGGCTGGGGAGACCTTAGGACCTGTCTTACTGCGTCCACTTGCTCTCTGTATGCGGGGCACGACATACTGTCGGCCCGGTGACCATCCTTGTCGCAGACGAAGCATCTTGGCTGTGGCGCTTTGCAGTCGCCGACCAGATGGTCGGGGCGTCCGCATCGGTGGTAGATGTGTGCGGCAGGCTCCGCCGTCGTGCAAGTCTCCACTTTGTGACCCGGGCTGTCGTTGGAACCTTGTACTTCTTCCCTCCTGCGACATGACCTTAGTCACCCAGGTAAAATGAGATTATTCAGGGAAGATAGCGGAAATTCCAGTTCATTGTATTAATGTCATTTTTTACATCCAGGAGAGTGAGGAGCACTAATCTTTTCGCCTGCCCGCTACAGAACCTTCCTTAGGGTTCAAGCATAGACCGGTGTTTCCGGAATCCGTACTGAGCCTACAATAAAGCTCCCTTAGCTTCGATCTATTCATTTAGGCAGTAGACGAGGACCCTCTCCACTATCGCACCTAAAGTGTTCAGTTGACTAATAGGCCGAAATACCGACGCCTTCCATCCTCTTCTAGGCTCTTCCCTGGCTTCGATACCAGCACCGGGTTGGCTCGTTTTCAACTCGAAAAAATCTGCCGAGTCTGGGAAGTGCGGTCACAATGACCTTAAAGACCTTGCTGCCCCTCTCTTACCGTGCCGAAATGAAAGCTGTAAGCCACTCCCCCGTATCGTCTTTTTGCAAACCAGCAATAAGTATTTGTGTATACCTCGTTGTGTCTGTTACATACTCTTCTCCTTTGTTCGACCAATGCTTGGGTGTGTAAGGGCTCCACCTTCGTGCAATTGGTCCGCTCTCTTACGCGAGCTAGATTTCGTCTACCCCCTCCTCCCCTAGTGCTGGACAATAACACACTTAGCATCGTGTCTGGTCTGCGGCTGGGGCAGACGGTCCGCTCAACTTTGCAACCGGTGTCGGTTCCCCGTAACAACAACAGGGAAACACGCTCTATCGTACCGGCCGCCACCCAC
The DNA here is from genome assembly GCA_003439945.1 of Dermanyssus gallinae. Classification (NCBI taxonomy): domain Eukaryota; kingdom Metazoa; phylum Arthropoda; class Arachnida; order Mesostigmata; family Dermanyssidae; genus Dermanyssus; species Dermanyssus gallinae. The sequence goes on along the minus strand of QVRM01003869.1, from coordinate 78,496 downwards.
GACAATATGCAATAAACGACGTCCTCTGTCTAGCACTAGATAGTGCACAGGTGCCGGCTGTGAAAGAGCCACTAGGCCTCAGCGCCAATAGTGGGTTACGACCGGACGGTAAAACTCTAATCCCTTAGGAAAGAGGTCGCCTACTTGTATGGGACGTTACCGTGTCGTGTACTTTGGCCAGGAGCTACGTCGCTCGAACAAGCCAGAAAGCTGGTGTTTCTGCTTGTCTTGCGGAGGATTGCAAGTTACCGAAATACAGAGAACTCAATCCGCAGCTTATCGTCCCAATTGCCATAGAAACTTACGGACCCATGGGTGAAGAAACGCCAAACTTTTGCAAGGAGCTTGAAAAAAGACTAAACGCAGTCACAAGGTATTCTCGTTCTAAAGAGTTCCTACTGCAGCGAGTATCGATCGAGCTTCAGCGGGGAAACGCGGCGTCAGTCAAAAGTCCCTTCCCTCCGCCGAAGGGTTCCCTGAGATCCTGTAGGAATAGCGATATTCGATAAAATAAAACTTGCCTACGAGTTTTGTAAAAAAAAGCTACAGAATGACCAGCACGCTACTCTGCTGATTGCCGGAGAAATTCCCAGGGACCTTAGGGCGTCCGAGAGACAGCGCCTGTGGGATATTGGCACACCCACAGAAAGCGACAAAGAAAGAGAGGGAAACGCCACTATAGAGGACTGACAAGCCGAGTGAAACGCTATTCTCTTTGGTGTCCCCGGAAAGAGTCTAAGCAAACGCTTCCAAACATACGGGCTTGGATAGCAAGACCGGGAGGGGATCTAACCTTCTACCTAACGCAGGTTCTCACGGGATATGGCAACTTCTAGTCATACCTTTACGACTAGGGAAGGCCCAATCAGAAACATGCCTTTTTTTGCAACGAAGCCGTGGAAGACACCCCGCAACACACACTACTCAGGTGCCAGGCGTGGGAAAAGCCCAGAACCATGGCAATTAGACAGATTCGCAAGAGATGGTACAGAGCGGGGCTTACCCGTCCCGAAGTACAGGACCCCCGCGAAATAATATAAAAGAGGTCGTGGAATACATTCTGTGTTCGACCCAAACATGGGAATTGGGAGTGGAAGTAGCATAGGAGGTGCTAAAAACAAAGTACAGAAGATGCAAGGAGAGGCAGAATTTTTTTTGGCCGGCACGGCTGAAGAAAGCGCAACTTTGAATCAAACGGACTTGCAAGAGATGGGACAAAATACGCTTGACGGGTGGGGGAACCCGTGACTGACCCCTGCCAATTGATCCGATAGGCATCTTCTGATGGCTCATAGCACTGTACTATGGAGATATCGGTCATCAGAAGGTGAAGTTTAAAGGGGAGGTGCGTTTAGTGGGCATGGGTCTCAGCGGCGTAACATCCATCCGCTGGGGTCGAGTCCCACACAGCTCGAGATGGAAAACAATATTTCCTACTCGTAGCGGTAGTGCGTAACTGCATTTAACCCTTTACAAATAAAGAAATTATATAAATGTATATATATATATATATATATATATATATATATATATATATAGAAACCTCTCAAACCACCGTTACAGAATAAAAAATCAGAATGCTCGCTACTCTTGCCTAACCGATCTCAGAAGCCTCGATGCACGAATGGAACAACATTGCCGTAAATCTCGAATTTATTTGAACGCCACACATTACGAGCAATTGCCTAAGCACCTTCATTGTTAACAAATCCCGAATAATCCGCGCTGTTTAGTGCCAGACATTTTAAAAACAAAAATATGTTTTCTTGACTTTGCTGTTTATTTATAACGGCTGTATCATTAGACATTTCACCGAATGGGCACCTTGAAAACTCGCTTATATTGACTCTGGGTTGGTCAGCGTTGTTCAACGAATGCCTTAAGACGGGGCTTCTCCCAACACAATGAAGATATGCAAACCTATTGGTGATCCCGAAAGGCAAAGGTGACCCTACTTACCCCTCGGCCTAAAGAGGCATTGCAAAGAAGAGCCTGTGCTACAAGCTGCTGTCGTGGTTGATCACTAAAAGACTAAACGGCTTTTTGAAGATCATGAACTCTGAAGAACAGCATAGATTTCAGAAAGGGCGCTCTACGCAAACAGCGTGCAGAATTATCCTAGATGACGTCAAAAAAACCTTCTCATAACCAGGGAAGTCTCTACACACGTCGATTTCAAAGCCGCTTTTAACTCCGCTTTACAGGACCGAGTTCTCAACATTCTGGCAGAAGTCGACGTTCCCTTGAATATGCTCAACCTCATAAGAGAGGTCTAACAAGAAAACCGGGTGACAATCGACGATGGAGTCTAGGAACTGCCGGCGTTCTCGCAAACAACCAAGTTCGCCCAGGGGGACAATCTCAGTTCACTCTTCTCCGCGCCCTTGAATGACCTGCCAGAGCGAATTCGCGGTTGTAGAGATCTCAGTAAGGTTATATTATACGCAGACGACTTAGCCTTCTATGGAAGTAGCCGTTTCCAGGCTCAGCACAGCCATCACAGAGTTGAGGTTAACAATTAACCTTGATAAGACGGAGGCACTTAACTCCCGAACATGGGATAGGGTCGCAAGTGACGACTCTCGTTATATTGGTAGCTTTTCTCTCGCCTACGTCAATAAATTCCCTTACCTGGGACTAATTCTACCGTCGAATGGGGTAGGATTTTCGTTGCATGTTATGGAGATTTCAAGAAAAGCCATAATAGCGGCATCGTCCATCAGGAGCCCGCACTGCCTGTCTCTCGCGATAACCATCCGCCTCTTCAACCTGAAGATAGCCACCTCGCTTCATATGGAGTCGAGTTAATATGGGTGATCCTGAGTCCCAGAAACCTTGACCATCAGCAACCTTTCTGAAACGGACTCTGAGACTTTATACGTCAACGCGCAACCGCTTAGTCAACAGATTAGCAGGCTGTTCACTCCTCATAGAAGACCTAAGGCGCCGTTATAACCTCCCTCGCACCACAGCCTTCAACGGCTGCACTGGAAGATAGAAGGTGACATTTTAAGAACTCGACCTCGATTTATTTAATACCGGAGCGATGAAAAATGCGAAGTGGAAATGACCAGAGCGTAGCAACGGGCACGTAATAACACGGTTTGCAGTGCACCGCTTTCATCACATTCTATGTCAACGGGCTGAGTTCCATGAACCATGTGAGGCTTGTGTATGCCGCCGCTGCGGTGAACTTGGCCGAAGATACCATGCCGCAAAATGCAATCTTGTGCAATCTTTAAATGAATTAGCCCGTCATTGTGGGGCCTTGTAGCTTGTATATTTTATGCCCGGGAATGTATATATATCCACACATATGCAGGGTACCCGGTGATAGTCTCGACTCACTGTCCTTATAGTTGTTAAAGTGATGTATTTGGGGTCTAATCGCTACTCAACCTGAGTGAATAAATATGAAATGTATGTTTCCTGTTTTCTAACGAGGTGTTACTGTCATGTCATTCAAGGAACACCACGCACGTTAAATGAGTAGTCTGGAGAAACAAAAAGCGAAATACCAGCCAGGAAGCAAAGCACCTTAAGATGTTGCTAAGCCATACATGCATATTTGTAACATCATGTGCAGGTGCTTTAGTGTTATACGACCAGTCTTTTACAAGCAAGATTTGATAAGCCTTATTGTTACTAACCATATTTTTTGCAGTTCCATTTGGTAAGCATACTTAGAGAAAAATATCGGGGAAATAGTAATTGAGCAAGTCAAAGATGTAAGGTGAACCGTGACAGACTCTGAGTTACCCATGTTAAAAAACGTCATGAGCAGGCGAATTTGCATCGACTCTCTAGAATTCGCCTAAAGCGCTACTTGTTTGGGTTTTGAGAGAGTGAATTTAGAAGCAAAGTTGATGTGCACTCTAAATGTTGCAAGCAAAGGAAGACCAAATAATACATTATCATAGACACGAGACAGCTACGCGAGGTGCGCGAGATGCTTGCCTACGAGAATATAAGCGACTTTGTATTCTCTTGTACCCTGCACACCCAATAACACTAGCAATAATCAATAGGAGACTGCGCACATTTGTTCCAGTGTGAGACAAATTAGCTCGACAAAAATGAAACTTCGTCTATGCTCAGGTTGGCGTGTCAAAGTCCGAACAGCGCTATTGAGGTCGTTACGGGTTATTTCTGTTTTGAACTTTTTGATTGGACTCTCCATTTAGTTCTTATTACTTAGAGTCATCAGGTGGTACAGCAGTACTCGTAGACGCCCGTGTATTATGGATATATAGCAAACCGTTAAGATGTGGCTTCTAGCATGCCCCCATATCAGGAGACAACTGAGCATTTTACAGTCTGCAGCTTGCCAAATAATCTCCAATTAATATTTAAAAGCGTCCATGTTTTTTTGTGGAGGAGGCTTAAATGCAGTTACGCACTACCGCTATGAGTAGGAAATAATGCTTTCCATCTCGAGCTGTGTGGGACTCGGCCCCAGCGGATGGATGTTAAGCGGCTGAGACTTGTACCCACTAAGCGCACCTCCTCCCCTTAAACTTCGCTCTCTGATGGCCAAGACCTCCATAAAGCAGTGATATGGGCCATCAGGAGAAGTAGTGAGTGCCCTATCGGATCAATTGGCCGGGATCACTCATGGGTTCCCCCACCTGTCACGCGCACCTTGTTCCAGCCCTTGCGAACCCGTTTGATTTAAAGTTGCGCTTTCTTCAGCCGTGCCGGCCTCAAAAAGATTCTGTCTCTCCCTGCATCTTCTGTGCTTTGTTTTTAGCACCTCCTGTGCTACTTCCGCTCCCAATTCCCACGTTTGAGTCGAACACAGGATGTATTCCACGAACTCTTGTATACCATTTCGCGGGGGTCCTGTACTTCGGGATAGCTGAGTCCCGCTCTGGACCATCTCTCGCGAATCTGTCTAATTGCCGTGCCTCTTCCCATGCCTGGCACCTGAGGAGTGTGTGTTGTGGGGTGTCTTACACGGCTTCTTTGCAACAAAAATAGCATGGGTCTCTCTCTTCGTTTTTTTGATAGCCTTTACCTTTGATGTATTGTGATGGTTCCCAGCAGCCCATTTTGCATGCAGTATATGGACACACGGAATGTAAACAACATAGCAAAGGTGTTTACATTATTATTTTCATTGCTTTGGTCGTTGTTATTGGTATTTTTACTATGTTTTTTATTTTGTTTCTGAGGGTGTAATTAAGGCAACGGTAATGGTTTCTGCTACTATAATTACTTGTCATTTAGTTATTTCGTTAATCGTGCGCAAAAGTAGTATATTCGGAGCCACTTTTCACGGCTCATTTCTATATTTGCCTTTTATACCCGTCTAAATCAAGCCGCTTAAAGCTGCCAAACCGTTAGGTTCCGCAGACATTTAGATTTCGCATTTGCTTTGGTAGCTTTTGAAAAGTGCCAGCAATTTAGCTTTGCCACCCTGTCGTGTACAACGTTTTCCGTCGATTTTACCTCTGCAATAATTCCATAAAATGCTTAAAAGTGTGCATCAAGTATATACATCCCAGATTCGATTTTGTTGCGACTCAAACAATTTCGAAGCAGTCCTTTTGATTCAGGATTGAGCTCCTGTTCTTGATTGATTGATTGATTTATTATTCGCTTGGCATGCATACCTAAATACACATGTCACCCTTTTTTATCAGGGGCGCTTAGAGCGGCAGCATATATGTTACCTATGCATCTGAATAATCAATGTACACTTCCATACCTACTGAGTATTTGCTTTCCATTGGGACAGCCTCTTCTTTGTAACATCGACCAGGTCCTTTCTAACGTTTGGTCCTAGAGCTAGGGCATCCGACAGCTCTATATCTCTGCTTCCCCCTAGGGCTGTACATTCTTTAACAATATGCTCAATTTACTCATTCCCTAGCCCACATACTCGACATTCTGTACTTTGTCCCTCCATATATTTAGCTCTTTGTATCCTTGTATCCAACATCCCTGCCCTGGCATCTGCCAATAGCCCGCTCGCTCTTGAATTATCGTATACCCATTCTACCCCGCCCCTTTCCGTCTTTTCCTTTCCATACTTGGCGCTCTGTATACCCCCCATTACGGCCCTATTGTCCCTTCCATGCGTATCTCTATAACCACCAGATCCTTCATTATGGCATTCACAACTTCTTCGCACGAAATAGCATCCCTAGTTAATATCCCAACTCCCCCAAACCTGTTTTCTCCATTGTCCGTATTCCGATTTGTACCATACCAATTATATCCCTTTAAACCCGGCGGCACTTCCATCTCCCGCATATGCGTTTCCGTTACTATCATGATATCCACAGACCTTATTGTTAGTAATTTATATAATTCTTCCCACTTTCCTCTTCGCCTCCCCCCTCTCATATTTAGCATGGTAACCCGTTCAAAAAGAACATTACTCCCAGGCTTTCCTTTTGCCCTGCTTCCTCTTTTGCATCTTAGGCCAACCTTCATCTCCTCCCCTCGATGCCACTGATGGCCAACCGTCTGATCACTTCCAATGCCCCCTTGATCTCCGCTGCTCCTATGTGTTCCCCCTCCCTCGAGAAAGAGCTCCCGTTGTCCCGTTTCCCCCTGTACCTGTTGTCCCACTCTTCCCTGTATCCATGCTGTCCCCTCATCTCTCTTATGTCCCTGTATCTGTTGTCCCATCCTGTGTGTCTGTAGCGTACCGTTTGCCCCTCGTTTAAATGCCCATACCGCGTGCCGGAAAAAATTGTGTTTGGGACTCGCATTTCCGGTGCGCTGCGCTGATTTTGTTGATCCACGTCTGCATCCCCCTAACGTGCTCTGTTGCCCTATATCCTACTTGGGCTTTGACTACTTTAATTATAGTAGGCCTGACTTTGTGCCAATCGCACGCTCTTTTGCCAATTGGCCGTGCCGCTAGTACCGCACCTACCTCCCCGTAGTGCACTCCATCAAAGGCCATGGCCCTTGGATTGTCTTGAATGTATTCAAGAGACAAGTATTCGTAATTCGCTGCTCTGACCAACTGCATTCTTTTTCTATTGACTGCCCTGCACGTACCCCGATAGTCCCGCCCTTCTTTAGTATCCACGACCATTGGAAGCGAACACACTGTCAGTACTACGTTACTCCGTTTGCAAAATTCTATCAGGTTTTGTATGTGTGTGCTTATCTCATTCACAGCACCTTCTATATCCCGAGCCTGAAACACATCTACCAGTCCCCCATGAAACACTAGCCTATGTTCCACATTATTGAACATTTGAATATATTGCTTTGTTGCTGCCACAATATCCCTTACTCCTCGGCCCCTCATAGTGATAAAATAAACCCCTCCTGTATTAATAGCCACCTGATTAACCTGTTTCTCTATTCTACCTACGTTTGAATCTCCAGCAACTACCAACCGCTTTCCTATTGATTTGTTAACTACCGCCTCCTCTGGTCGATCTAGTAAACTTATCCGATTTAACTGCTGCTCTTGTTGTTGTTGCGGTTGATGTCGTTGTTGCGGTTGCTGCCGTTGCTGCTGCTGCTGCTGTGTTTTGACCGCTATCCTCTCTCCTTCCTCTCGCTGACTAGACTCTATCTCTCTCTTCTCCATTTGTGGGCGCGCCTCTCCTCTGGCGATCTCGTTTCGGCTGGTCTGTTGTTGTCGTCTCCTGCAGCATTTTGCCTCCGTCGCATCTTCCTCTTCGTCTTGTCTTTCTTCTTCCTTTTCGTCACTGTGGCTTAGGTCTAACACCACTGTCTCCTCTTCAACAGCGCGCCTCTCGTCTTCCTCCTTTTTTCCCCGGATCCATTTCTCCATATCTTCGCCGCTACCGTAGACGTTGCTTCCTCAACAGCAGCTAGCCTTTCTCTTAGCTCATCAACTATTTCGTTGTTATCGCCACCATGCCGCTGTTTTTTATTATCATTCACCTTTTGCTTGATTTCTTCGATCATTGCGGCTAATTCCTGCTGTATGATTACTGCGCGCCTCTCCTTCTCCTCAACTTGAGCCTCTCTCTCTTCCATTCTTGTTAGCCTCTGCTGGACATCTGTAATAATGCTCTGCCAGCGATCCTGCATAGCTTGTGCTGTATCGCACCATGTCTTAGCGCTTTTCTTTGCCAACTCCATTTCCGCTGTCATTCGTGTATTCATCTCACAGGCGGCGCAGCCTGTATATGGAGGGCTGCGCTCAGCCACCTTTCTTTTTTCTAATACACCTCCACAATTGCATACTGACAATGAGCTGGCCGGCACGTATCTTAAGCCGCCGCTGCGCGTGTAGCCTGGGAGATTCATAGTTGATTCCATTGGGCTGGGTGTCGTGGACCCTATCCCACCAGGCGATGATCCAGCATCACTTGCCATATTGAAATTGGCTCACTCACCTAAATACACCTACACACTGTCTTAACTCACTTAACCTGAGCAGCCGTTAGAATTTGAATCTGTATGCGCAACGGACCGCTCGGAGACTCTCGACTGCTGCGTGGGTGGTTTCGTTTTGCTTCGTTTCGCTGTAACGGACTCAACCAAACTTTACTGCGGTCTGTCTCCTTACCCCCTTGTCGTACTACCACACACAATACACCGAAATGATCACTGAACTTCACGCATTACCATAGTATGCAACTCTCTGTGTTTTCCCTCCTGCGTTCACTCAAGCAAGCGTAACCTGTCGGAGCTCCGTACACACGTCCGTACACCTTGGCGCCAAATCACTTTCTTTGATCTCTTCTTCTGAATCTTTCTGTGAAGTTAGGACCTTTAGCACGACTGGCTAGCGCGCTATTTCGTGCACAACTCGATCGACTGCCGATGACAATACATGTACATATAAAATCTCTTAAGATAATATTAGTTAATTTGATATATATACATATGTATATATATATATATATATATATATATATATATATATATATATATATATATATATAAATACATATTTTTTTACAGCAAGGTGTGTGTGTGTATTATATTATGCGGGCCACTGTGTAAAGGTATAGATTATTGATTGATGATCATGACATGAACACATGTCGCGCTTTTATATCAGGAGCGCTTAGTGAGAGACTTAGCGTTTCCCCAACGGTCCTTGTGGCAACTATTCTATTCTCCATAAGAACCACTCGACGAAAATTCAATCAATAACCGCCAGGACCGAACTTACGACATCATGGTAGACAACCACGACTAGCGCACTAGCTCTCTAGACGGCGCCACCACTATATATCGCGTCTAGCCACAATGACCTTTTGTGCATGATTGTAAATATGTATTGGATGGCTTGCCGATTAGTTATTTTATGTACATGTAGCTTAGGTATTATTTCCTCATATATATATGTATATATATATATATATATATATATATATATATATATACATCCTTTGTCTACAACACTGCTCAAGCAAAAGATAAAAATCAATTTTACATAACATATAGTTGTTCTGCACAACGTGTACAAAATCTCCCACAGTTATTCCTAGTAACTAAAAGTTCCAAATACTTGGAAAACTCGTCCGTAAGCTTGCATTAATACCCAAAGTAAAAACAGTGTTAGAACGGCTAAAAGTTCTCTGGAGCTACACAATTTTGCTGCCAGTGTGGACATGCACATCCTTAGTTAATCCACTCGTGCAAGCCAGAGCAACCTGCAGCATCTCAATAGCAGTACAGAGCAATTAATGTCAACGAAAATATGTTGTAATAATAAACTATGTGTTACTTAAAATTAAAGCTGTTAGTCTTTCAAAAAGCTATAGACTAAATGTTCTCAAACACATTTCTTAGGCAGCACAAACTAAGGTAAACCAGTAGGAGCATAGATAGCAAATGAAACACACATATATATATATATATATATATATATATATATATATATATATATATATATATATATCACCCTAGTATCACCTCGCGCATCTTCAAATTCTAGACAGAAAAATCCAACAAATTTTGCAACGTGATTTGGGGAAAACAGTTAATCTTTTAACAGAACCGTCCACTTACTGCAACAAAGGAAAATACACTACAAAGCACTACAAGCAAAAGCGATCCTAGGCGTGCTGAATGGTGGTGAACTACCCAAGCTCATTGCCAAGCTCATTTCCGCAACGGCCAGTACACTTGTCAACAGGATTATGTGTCTTTTCTCAATGCAAAGTTAACCAGGGATGGCTTTGGAAGTGATCATAATTGGGTAGAAGTGAGCGGGAGGAAGAAGAAGCAGGGGCCCGTAGTTGTACACAATAAATGTTTGGATAAACACAAATGGGCACAGAAACGAATACATAGAACAGCTCCTAGTGGCAAGTGGGGAAAGGCTGGTATAGGAAATGCATAGGAATATTAATAACACATATGACAATTGCTGTAAGATAGGGAAGGGAGTTCGAAAGGGAGAAGAACAAGGGTGGTAGAGTGATGAAATAAATAAGGCAATAATGGAGCGGAAAAGGTGGACTAAGGCGCATAGAAAGGTAATTGGAAGGGACGCAGACAAGGCAGAAGAGTATTGGGCAAGAAACCAGAAAGCCAAAAATAAAGCTCAGATGTTAATACAATGTGCAATTAAAAATGCAGACGAGAGGGAATCTAACAGGGTTTGAGGGCCCCCCCAAGGGCCAGCGAGCAAAGCAGCCTTGGGACTATGTCAGACAGCAAAAACAAGGATGACAAATAACGGATAGAACATACATAATAGGTGAAATGGACACCGCGTTACAAGCAGTGTAGAAAGGACAAGAACTAGCACAGAGATTATAACCACAGCAGATGAGATAGAGGGCGTGGTATAGAAAATGAATCCAAAAACGGCGTGTGGTCCTGACGGGATTTCGGTAGGAATTGGCGAGGCGTTGGGAAAGGAATACGTGTATTCTCTAACAAAGTAATTTAATAATATATTTAGAGGGGGCAGAATCCCGAAGTGTTGGCGCAAGGGAAGAGTTTCTCTTCTTCCCAAGGAGGGGGTAGATAATGACACTTTACAAATAGGCGACCAATCACAATTACACCTATAACGTATCGAATATTTATGCAGCTAATTAAGAGTAGAGTGCAGAGTATTCTGGAGACAAGTGAGAAAATAGCAGAATGGCAGTGCAGATTTAGGAAAGGATATAGGCTAGATGAACACAAATTTTTATTAAGTCAGGTTGTGGAAACATCGAGATTGGGTCTGGCACGATTGTTAGATCTTAAAAAAGCATATGATATAGTGGACAGAATAAAATTGTATCAAGTTATGCTAGAGTTTGAAGGGAAGCTGGGTAAAGTTACCAGAAAAAATTACAGGAATTACACAGTAAGAATAATAATAGTAGCCCAACAATCTAGAGAGTTTATAGTCGCTAAGGGGGTCAGGCAAGGCTGACCGTTGTCATCGGTGAGTTTTTTTAATGTATATAGAGAGAATAGCGCAAAAGATTAATAGAACGGGTTAAGGATGGCAGATAGGGGTAAAGGGTGTATATATCAAGACACCACTGCTGCTGTTTGCTGACGATATGGTAGTGCTAGGGCGAAGCACTAGCGAAATTTAACAAATGCTGAATGCATGTGAGGAAGCAGCGGAGAAACTGGGCATGGCGTTAAATAAAAAAAGAGCGCAATTTTGGTATTTAATGAGATTAAGAGGAAAATAAAGCTTGCAGTACAGGGGAGAAGAACCACTCGACGAAAATTCAATCAATAACCGCCAGGACCGAACTTATGACATCACGGTAGACAACCACGACTAGCGCACTAGCTCTCTAGACGGCGCCACCACTGTATATCGCGTCTAGCCACAATGACCTTTTGTGCATGATTGTAAATATGTATTGGATGGCTTGCCGATTAGTTATTTTATGTACATGTAGCTTAGGTATTATTTCCTCATATATATATATATATATATTTATATATATACATCCTTTGTCTACAACACTGCTCAAGCAAAAGATAAAAATCAATTTTACATAACATATAGTTGTTCTGCACAACGTGTACAAAATCTCCCACAGTTATTCCTAGTAACTAAAAGTTCCAAATACTTGGAAAACTCGTCCGTAAGCTTGCATTAATACCCAAAGTAAAAACAGTGTTAGAACGGCTAAAAGTTCTCTGGAGCTACACAATTTTGCTGCCAGTGTGGACATGCACATCCTTAGTTAATCCACTCGTGCAAGCCAGAGCAACCTGCAGCATCTCAATAGCAGTACAGAGCAATTAATGTCAACGAAAATATGTTGTAATAATAAACTATGTGTTACTTAAAATTAAAGCTGTTAGTCTTTCAAAAAGCTATAGACTAAATGTTCTCAAACACATTTCTTAGGCAGCACAAACTAAGGTAAACCAGTAGGAGCATAGATAGCAAATGAAACACACATATATATATATATATATATATATATATATATATATATATCACCCTAGTATCACCTCGCGCATCTTCAAATTCTAGACAGAAAAATCCAACAAATTTTGCAACGTGATTTGGGGAAAACAGTTAATCTTTTAACAGAACCGTGCACTTACTGCAACAAAGGAAAATACACTACAAAGCACTACAAGCAAAAGCGATCCTAGGCGTGCTGAATGGTGGTGAACTACCCAAGCTCATTGCCAAGCTCATTTCCGCAACGGCCAGTACACTTGTCAACAGGATTATGTGCCTTTTCTCAATGCAAAGTTAACCAGGGATGGCTTTGGAAGTGATCATAATTGGGTAGAAGTGAGCGGGAGGAAGAAGAAGCAGGGGCCCGTAGTTGTACACAATAAATGTTTGGATAAACACAAATGGGCACAGAAACGAATACATAGAACAGCTCCTAGTGGCAAGTGGGGAAAGGCTGGTATAGGAGATGCATAGGAATATTAATAACACATATGACAATTGCTGTAAGATAGGGAAGGGAGTTCGAAAGGGAGAAGGACGAGGGTGGTAGAGTGATGAAATAAATAAGGCAATAATGGAGCGGAAAAGGTGGACTAAGGCGCATAGAAAGGTAATTGGAAGGGACGCAGACAAGGCAGAAGAGTATTGGGCAAGGAACCAGGAAGCCAAAAAGAAAGCTCAGATGTTAATACAATGTGCAATTAAAAATGCAGACGAGAGGGAATCTAACAGGGTTTGAGGCCCCCCCCCCCCCCAAGGGCCAGCGAGCAAAGCAGCCTTGGGACTATGTCAGACAGGAAAAACAAGGATGACAAATAACGGATAGAACATACATAATAGGTGAAATGGACACCGCGTTACAAGCAGTGTAGAAAGGACAAGAACTAGCACAGAGATTATAACCACAGCAGATGAGATAGAGGGCGTGGTATAGAAAATGAATCCAAAAACGGCGTGTGGTCTTGACGGGATTTCGGTAGGAATTGGCGAGGCGTTGGGAAAGGAATACGTGTATTCTCTAACAAAGTAATTTAATAATATATTTAGAGGGGGCAGAATTCCGAAGTGTTGGCGCAAGGGAAGAGTTTCTCTTCTTCCCAAGGAGGGGGTAGATAATGACACTTTACAAATAGGCGACCAATCACAATTACACCTATAACGTATCGAATATTTATGCAGCTAATTAAGAGTAGAGTGCAGAGTATTCTGGAGACAAGTGAGAAAATAGCAGAATGGCAGTGCAGATTTAGGAAAGGATATAGGCTAGATGAACACAAATTTTTATTAAGTCAGGTTGTGGAAACATCGGGATTGGGTCTGGCACGATTGTTAGATCTTAAAAAAGCATATGATATAGTGGACAGAATAAAATTGTAGTAAGAATAATAATAGCAGCCCAACAATCTAGAGAGTTTATAGTCGCTAAGGGGGTCAGGCAATGTATATACAGGCAATGTATTTTTTTAATGTATATAGAGAGAATAGCGCAAAAGATTAATAGAACGGGTTAAGGATGGCAGATAGGGGTAAAGGGTGTATATATCAAGACACCCGTGCTGCTGTTTGCTGACGATATGGTAGTGCTAGGGCGAAGCACTAGCGAAATTCAACAAATGCTGAATGCATGTGAGGAAGCAGCGGAGAAACTGGGCATGGCGTTAAATAAAAAAAAAGCGCAATTTTGGTATTTAATGAGATTAAGAGGAAAATAAAGCTTGCAGTACAGGGGAGAGAATTTGATTATAAAAGTCAGTACAAGTATCTTGGGGTACCAATGACTACAGGGGATGATTATTTAGAGGAAGAAGAGATTTTACGGAGGAAAAAGGGTGAAAGAGGAAGAAACGCAGTAAGGTGTAAGGGCCTCTGGGGTTCATTAAATATACAGTAACAAGGAATAAATGGAAGGCCATGTATGCGCCAGGATTGACGTTTGCTAATGCCTCTCTGGCCCACAGCGCGGGATTGGGAAAGAAGTTAGAAACAATACAAAAATAGGTGATAAGATTTGCATTGGGTTGCCGTTTTAATTGTGCCAGGGAATTTCCTAAAGGGAATGGGGGGATGTCAAAATTTAAACAAAGGGAAGTACAAAGTAAGCTAAGATTTAGTATTAGGATTAAACATTTCACAAATTAAAAATAGGTTAAACAGATGCAGCTGGTAAAGACGGCAGTTAGGATTAAAATGAAGTGGGGCCGCAGAGTGGAGTTCGCAGCTAAGGAGATTGGGTACAATAGTTAGCAATGGGTAAGAGCAAGAGTATCGGAGAAAATGGTGAAATTAAGGGTAAGCAAGTCTTACACAGTTAAATGGAAATTGGCAATGGGCTTCAGATCGAGTTTGGCAAGTGTATGGAAAGGGAAAGCGGAAAAGGGGCACGGTTGAATTGGTATACGATAATTCAAGAGCGAGGGGGGTACTGGCAGATGCCAGGGCAGGGATGTTAGATACAGGCATACAAAGAGCTAAATATAGGGAGGGGCAAAATACAGAATACCGAGCATGTGGGCTCCGTAATGAGTCAATCGAGCATATCCTAGGAGAGAGCAGAGATATAGAGCTGTCGGAGGCCCTAGCTCTAGGACAAAATGTTAGAAAGGACCTGGTCGATATTACAAAGAAGAGGTTGTCCCAATAGAAAGCAAATACTCAGTAGGTATTGAAGTATACGTTAATTATATGCGTAGGTTACAAATTTGCTACCGTTCTAAGCGCCCCTCTAATGTGTATTTAGGTATACATGCCAAGCGAATAATATATTAATCAATCACCATAAACCATCCGTTTTAGTACAAAAGCATAGCAACCACTCAGCCAACTGAAACAGATGGACATAATGGAGTGTCCATAAGACTGGCGAAAGAGCCTCGTATCAAGGTAGAAGAAGCAAGTATACTAAGAAGAGAAGTCGGCACTCATTTCAGACCATAGCAGCAGAGTCCGGGCGCATAACGGGGGTGGTCGTGTCGCGCCAAATAAGCGAATCGGAGTATGACCGCGATCCCAACTCACTCCTGCTATTGTAGCCCCAATGTTTCACTTAACGGTCCCTGAGGCTGCTGGAGACATATAGCAGGAAAATGGTTTAACAATTAACGTACCGAAGACAAAAGCTATGAAATTCAGATCCGGGGGACCCCTGAGGAAAAGTGATAGGCTCAGCTTGGGCGGTGTCTCTGTAGAATTTGTCTCGGAGTTTACTTACCTGGGTGTTAAACTAACGCCAAGCGGCACATCTTTCGCAGCTCACATATCTCAGCGAATTAATAGCAGCATTGTCGTCATGACCTCAATCTCGGCTCCACAGAAGCTCTCAATAAAAACAGCTTTAATACTGTTTAATCTGAAGGTGGCCTCGGTGGCATCTTATGGTATCACATTAATTTGGGAACACCTATCCGCTCAGCAGCTTAGCGCTCTCGACACGGTGAAGGCAACGTTCCTTAAGAGAGTTTTGGGCCTTCCTAGAAATGCTCAAAACAGGCTAACTTATAGTCTGTCGAGGACCACGCCGTTCATCGAGGACATGGTAAACCGCTTTCAACTTCCGACCATCGCCTCACTGCGAGAGTTCCGTAGGCACTTGAATAAGAAAATGAGTGCCAGAAGCCTTCTACAAAACGCCGGCAATGTTGGACAATACATGGCTGGAACCGCTCTTCGAGCAACGACACGTTCTCACCCGCTACTCCGTCCATGGGTTCCACCACAAACTGTGCCACCGCAGTGGGTTCCATAACCCTTCTGATGAGTGTTGCTGCAAATTTTGCGGCCTTGTATGCACCAAATATCATCATGAAACATGTCGGTCTGCACCAGCTATCTGGGTTAGGTCTGAAATCTTCTTGAGATGCTTGATTAATGAATACGTGTAATGTAATATAATCAACAATACCGAAAGGTGATGTAATGATAAATAAATAATGTTTCACTTAACGACCTAAAACTATAAACGACCTAAAAATATATTTTTTTTTCTTTTTTGACTAAAGCGAGATTCCAATTCTAGTCAAAACTAGTGATTTTAACGCCACGGCTAGCGCATGGGGCTCTGCCGGCTCTGCATCTCCACACAATTTAAACTGGAAGGAACTATAGGAAGAGGAATCTCTTAGCAAATACTTCGTTATCGAACTCCACGTAACTATTGCCATGATGGCAAATCCTCCAACTTTGCATTTGCCCGCCAGACGCCAGGAAAGTCTATCACGGCCCCTGCAGGACCAGAGGCCCGCGGTTTACAGCGGTGGGCGTCTAGGGGCTCCTAGAGATGGTGTGCGGGCCTCCTTGAGCCATAGTATACACGCCGCGGCACCGCGAAACATTGGTGGCCTTAACAGCTAGGAGGAGCGCTCCTGGAGGGCCTTCCATGATAAGCTAAAGGACGCCTGCACAACATGATTAAAGGGTTTCCCCTTTTCAGCGAAGGGTAAAGATTGCGTCACAAGAAGCGATGGAAGCAGTAGAAGCACTTTTCCCACACCCATCTCCTGCGTCCCCTACATGCAGGGTTCAGGGGATGAAGAATAAGAGGACCCCCCGGAAGTCACCCCACAAGAAGTGGTGATGCTGCGGCACGCCTTAAAACGAGGAAAAACGCCGGGCCCAGACGATGTCCCGGTCTCTGCAGTTACAATGCTGATGAAGAAATTTTACCCCATTTGCATACTCAGCTTCTTGGCCAAGCATTCTATGGGCTTGCGGAGCAGAGCGGCCTGATTTCAGACGCCCAACACGAGTTTTGTAAATGCTACTCAACTATCAAGCAAAGCCGAGTCAGAAGGGGGGGGGGCGGAATACGGATTGGCGAACACCACACTCGTCACGCTAGCTGTTTGTAACGTACGAGGTGTGTTCAAAAAGTATCGCGACTTTTGTGTTTTTCAAAAATTATTCATTTATTCATGAATATCTATTTTGTCCCCTTCAAAGTAATCCCCATGAGATATTATACACTTGTGCCAACGGTTTTTCCAATCTTCGAAGCACTTCAAAAAACCATTTTTTTTTATCTTGTTCAGCTCCTCCTTCGATGCCGTCTTTATCTCGTCAAGCGTAGCGTAACGTCGTCCTTTCATGGGCCTCTTCAGTTTAGGGAACAAGAAAAAGTCACAGGGGGCCAGATCTGGGGAATACGGTGGCTGCGGCATCATTAGTGTGTTGTTTTTGGCCAAAAACTCGCGCACAAGCAACGATGTGTGAGCAGGGGCGTTATCGTGGTGCAAAAGCCAATTTTTGTTCTTCCACAAATCCGGGCGTTTCTGGCGGATTGCTTCGCGCAAATTGCGCATAACTTGCAGGTAATATTCCTTATTGACCGTTCTACCCTGTGGCAAGAACTCATGATGCACCACGCCCCTGCAATCGAAGAAAACTGTCAGCAAAACTTTCACATTCGACCGAACTTGGCGCGCTTTTTTCGGTCTTAGTTCGTGCGGCAGCTTCCATTGAGATGATTGAGCTTTGGTTTCCACGTCATAACCATAAACCCACGATTCGTCACCAGTTATGACCCTCTGGAGCAAATTTGGGTCGTCGCGGACAGAGTCCAACATCTCATTAGCAATGTTCATGCGATGCTGTTTTTGGTCGCAATTGAGCAATTTTGGTACGAATTTCGCGGCGACCCGTCTCATGCCCAAATCATTGATAAAAATCGAATGGCACGAGCCAATCGATATGTTTAGGTCCTCAGCAACTTCTCTAACGGTGATTCGACGATTGGCCAATACCATTTTCTCCACTTCATTAATTTTTTCGTCTGTTGTTGAAGTGCTCGGGCGTCCGGCACGCTCTTCGTCGTTCACATCTTCTCGGCCTTCTGAGAACATTTTGTACCACCGATAAACGTTGCTTCGGTCCAAGGTAGCTTCTCCGTATGCCACAGTCAACATTCGGAATGCATCCGCGCACTTAATTTCGTTTTTCACACAAAATTTGATACAGGTTCTTTGATCCATTTTTTTGAATAGGTAAAAATTGAAGACGATCCAAAACACGTGCAAGCAAAGCAGCTGTCAACAATTAAGTGAACATTCAAAATGGCCGAGCTTGTCGGCATAAGTGAGAGACATGAGTACCAACATAACGCCACAAAAAATCGAAATTCGAATATACGTAACCCGCGAAAATTCAAAAGTCGCGATACTTTTTGAACACACCTCGTATGTACTTCAAAGATTCCCGCAATTTTCCATAAAAATACAGTGTTGAGTCCAGCATCTGTTTTATCTTACCCAAGTAGGCAAATCTTAAGAAAGATTGTGTCGACAATTGGCACGTATTGCGCCGAGAGAGAAGCGGAGATTTTTTGTGTTAGAAGGAGAGATATGATCTTATCTTGATGTTGCCGACGACCTCAGCAGAGCAGTCTGCTGATTTGAGCAGTAATGATTTGTGTGAAAGCACTAGGCTGGTGTATAATGTTAGTGTAAAATGTGTAGTAGTGCTGCTCTAAAGCGTCTTCTCATGCATACATTTAGCACTGCCATGAGAAAGAAACTCGCAGTCAAGTATTCTAACTTTTCACACATTCACATTTTCTGAAGATGAGCTCTTCACCTCCTTTGACGTATATCGATATCCTCTGGAAACCTAGAGGTCTTTAAAGCACAAGAGTACCATGATCCAGCATTTTCAGCTTATAGATGTACGAAACGAAATGCGAACAAGACACAAACGAGCAGATGGGCCCAAAGCCTTCTCTAGCGATGCTATGCTTCAGTGTCCGCCAATGACAGGCTTCCCACTGGTTACCTTTTTCTCACGTGTTGCTGTTTTTGGACGTCCTTGGTTCAATTTGTCCGTAAATAGAATGACATTTTTGGCACTATACATAAAGTATCTTCAGAGATATGGCTTCACAACCAATGGTCGATCGAAGCTCTCCGATCCACTTTAGTGCACTTAATACCTAATGAGATATCTGTACGTAGCCCAATTTTTATGTACGGACGTTATTCCACCGACATGCTCATGTTTGCCATTTTCTTCTACCGCTGTCCTTGGAAGAATTGATGCGAATATTTTACCCCCACATCAACAAGATGAAGCTTTCCGCCGGTCGATGATTGCATATAACAGTATAACAAATATTAACCACTATACGTATATTTCCTACTAGTCTTCAGATTTAAATTTAAGATTTATAACGGAATATGTGCATCATATTAGGTCGGAACAATTAAACAGTGTTGGTATCTGTTTGACCTCATTTGTATGTTCAACTGCACCAGAATAACAAAGCAACTACCAGAAAAAAAAACTTTAATATATAAAGATATGCCCGTTTTGGCATTAAATGTGTTTTGTTTTTTAGTTTCTAAACGATGAGCAACACAATAGTAGGTAGTCAGAAATTGCAAAGGTGGACAAGTGGCTCAACTTGGCGGTTACTATTTACAAACATATATGCTCATATTACGTTCATATATTAAAAAACAGTTTGTCTGAGCAATCTTTTTCACTTTCCTATATCCCATCAATAACGTTCTGCTAGTCTTAATGTTCGAATGTTCGAAGTGTTCGCTCCCGTTAAAGACGGGTGAACAGTGGTGTTTGGGAACAAAAGTGTTTCACGGGGTTTGTCTAAACTCCGTGCTCTTCGAGGATGCGCACTCGGCTCCGCGTGGAGCCTGTGGCACCCAGGAACCATGCCAAGGTACGTTGGGCGGCCGATTGGGTGAACTACAGTGGAACCTTGTAAAACTGTGGTTAGCAGGCAGAAGCGGGTTGTTAAAAATTAAGGATAATCCTGCAGGAACAGTTTGCCGCACCCCTTACACTAACAGGGGTTTTAACTCCACGCAAGTGATAAAATAAGCGTGGAAGAAATGTAGCGGAGCGCGGATAGCGCGAAGAAACAAGAAAGCACAGTTAGCAGACAGCAGATAAGGAGATGTCGCCACCGAGGCAATAGCGAGAGAACCTGTTGGAAAGACCAACAAAAACAACCGCGCAGGCGCCAAAAGTAGTTCGGCGTTTGCAGAGTTGAGTAATGACAAACGGTACTGTTGTTGAGATAAAACCACCGGTGGTGGTACAGCGACGTTACCAGCTGCGGTAACAATAACACCGACAGCAGATACATCTGACCCACACCGGGGGAGAAGGCATATGACGATAGCTTTAATGCGGCTCGTAATCGATGAGACAACAAAACATCAAATGCAAAGGGGCAGCGCAACAGATGACGTAGGTGGATTAGAAGTCTATGCCAGACATAAGACGAACTGCGCCTCGAGAGTGGCACAATTAACGTAGAAGACGTCGGCGGTCAAGCTGCAAGTGTGGCGAACTGGCAAGGGCATAACTGTGAAAGCTGTTTGGAAGCTACAGCACATGTTGGTGATGCTGTGTTCTGTGTGGTGGTGCGTGACGAAGATTACGCAAACTGTTGCAGAAATGAATTCTGGCCGAAGGAAAGCCTGTTCCGTCGGTGGGTTGGAAACGTTTCCTACGAGAAGATGGTCCCCGTAAGTGACTGACCAGTTCTAAAACTGCAAGCGTAGCGAAAAACGTACCTCTACAAGTCCGTCTCTGGAATTGTAAGGGACTTAGGAGGCAATGGACTCAGCACGTGATAACATGTTTAAGTTGGTTTACAGTGCACTCCTCACGGATACATTGCAGCGGGACGAACTGAATATCAATGATATGTGGGGGTTTCACCAGCTGGCTGTCTTACCTGCGGGAGGTCGGAGAAGACCTGTGATGAATACTGCGTGGTGCTCTAGAAGGGTAAACGTCGCTCTATTCTACTTCCCACCCACATTCGATCTAGCGGAGGTTGCTGAGACGGTGAGCTCTGGACATTCAGGGTTAACCCTGCCCATGCCAACTATCGTCGGCGATGATTTCAATGCCAGCATCGATTGTGGGGCCAATGATGATAAAGGCGAGGTGCTGCTTCAGGTGATGAAAAATATTGGTCTGAGATGTGCGAACGCGCGTGAAGACTACATATTTAAGTCACAATGGAAGCAGCATCGTCGACCTGTTGTTTCACAACAGTTGTTTTTGTCAGCCGTGACTTTAAAAGCTTTGCTGTTCTGATGAAGTGGCCCGAAAACATCAACCAGTGTTGGCCGTTGTCGATGTTTCTGGTATTTGCCAAGACCAAAAAACCCGCCACGCTGGTCTGCAATAAGACGGATTAATCTATCTCTTTTGGATAGAGTGGTGGGCGAAGAGATCACGTTTGTGGTACTCGCGAGCCTGCTACTTTGCCCACGGTAAAGTAGCAGGTTCTTGCGCCAAGCAAGAGCACCATCATCACTGCCAACCAGGCGGAACTATTTTAAGCGTAGAAATGCTTATATAAGACTCTGCTATGATCATAAACGGGAACACGCGAGGCAGAAGGAACGACAGCTGCTCGACAGAGCAGAACGAGAGTCCTCAGCTTATATTGTGCGATCTCGTAGGGCGGTGATTCAAACGTGACGTTTCGGCCGTGACTCCAATTGTACAACATCCGCTTATACTAGAGCAGCACAACATGAATCTGCCTTTCGGTGTGGAGGAGGTGTGCCAGGTTCTACGGTCAGTCCCGAAAAGAAAAAGTTCAGGGCCGATCAGGTCTACTATCAATCGTTTATTGTCACCTTGGTTAGGTATTGCACATTACACATATATATTATAAGAACATTATATCCACAATCCATCCTATGAGATCATATTCAGACTTGTCATCGATGTCATTTTCGTACATTGACCAGCGTGGTATCTTAAACATGATAAGCCACAATATTTGCATATATAAAGATCACTTAGGTCATGATATCCTTCTGTTCTACATATTGCATGGTGGAACCCGTGAACCGCATATCTTACAACCGTATGACGAGTATTTCGGCACACCCCCTTCCACTCAGTGTTTGTCATTGCTCTTGTGTTATAAAAATCGGGATCAACGTCTGCCATCTTTTCATCATACAGCCTAATAAATTCACGATAGGTCTACTATGAGTAATAGATCCAGTCACTCCCCCTCTTGGCAGAAACTCTTTGTTATTTATTTAATGATATTTTAAAGAGGGAGCGGATGCCTAAAGGCTGGCATGTCGCCAGGTTTTCTCCTCTGTTCAAGGGTAGACATGGTGATGACAAACAGAATCCAAATCTCTACCCTGGAGTGGCGTCAAAACGCATATTGAAGAAGATTTTCTGTAAGTTGGTTATTAGGCGGATTGCGCACGTGGCTGAAAAGGCCCTTCCACCGGAGCAATTCGGCGTTAGGAGAGACCGAGGCACCCGTGATGCAATTCACGTTCTCCAGTCAGAAATCGAGCGAGTTGTGGCGCAACCCAAAGGTGATCTGTATGCAGTTTTTATTGACTGCGTCAAAGCCTTTGGCAAAGCCCCTCGTCATCTGCTGGTTGAAGCATTCGGTAGGAGTAGGTAGCTCTCTCCGGGAGTGGCGGCGTGGTCTAGGGGACTAGTGCGCTAGCCATGGTTGTCAACTACTGGGATGTCGTCGGTTCGATCCCTGTTGTTGATCAAATTTTCTTTGAGCGATGCGATGAGAATAGATGATAGCTGCCATGTTGCCGCAAGGACTGTTGGGGAAACCCTAGATATTTTAACATGTCCGGCCCTCGGTGCATTGAAGATATACTTCAGGTTGAGTTCAAAGCCCGTAGAGGACGGAGGGTGATCTATAATTAAAAACAACCTCCTCTAAAAAAGTTTATTTTAATTCTAGGCCAGACTTGGTTGGTGGTTTGGACGTTTTCAATGCCTGGCACCTTTAGTCTGGTCCTGCATGTGACAGTCGCCACGTATTCACCAAGAAAAAGATAAATCATTATAAAGAAACCTTTTCGAGCTGTATAATATACTCAATTTGAGTGCAAGAAACATAACTCAATCAAATAAATGGCATCAATTCTTAGACAGTAGTACATCCTCATCCATCCTCACCCTCCATTTCAGTGGTCTATACATGCTAATATTGCACGTATATGTTGCGTTGTTACCACCGCAGACAATGACGCTCTGGCTAAGAGATCTAAGCGACCTCGCTCGACGTGCGGCAAACTTAACATAGGGCTCTAGGGCGTTCTGCTGTTTGCCTAAATATATTTACACTAACATAACGCTACACAAAACATAGGTGAGAAGGAGCGTAGAACCTTGGGGGGGGGAGCTGCACGTCTCTTCTCCACTAAACCAGTTTTGTTCAAAGCATTGGTAAATATCTACCGTCTGAACTATTTGCTAAACGCTGATGATATAAAACTTTACTTTGCTGTCGACTGCCCAGTCACTTATACCGTCCTGCACAAGTTGATGTAACAAAACTTGAATACCATTCTCTCGCCCCAAGAGCATTGTTTTGAAAAATGACGTACTTGGATACTAGATGATAAATAATGTCACTCTACCGTCCGCTATGGTTCCTCGTCATCTGAACATCAACCGCAGCTCCAACCTCAACTTCAGTCAGCATATCGCACATTTAGGCAATGCTTCTAAACAATGCATTAGCCTTGCTTGCCTGCACCTTTTTTCGTGTTTTTCCATCAAGGACGCCGATATTTACATCCAACTGCAGAGGTCTTTTGTCATAGCCGTATGCGTTGCGTGTGTTCATCTTACCAAACGTAAGCGCTAGTCGAGAGCGTTCATCTAATTAACAATTTGACTAAAAACCCCGTAATCGCTTTTGACTCTCGCTCTCCTTTTACAGTGCGAATCGAATGCGCATGTAATGTACTTCTTTGACGTTAAACAATCAAAACTGTTTGTTTTTATGTGCAAAAAATGTTTTTTTTTGCAAGGAACAATTACGAATAACGTTTCGTCGTGCCTATACAACTCGCACATCGTGTATAATCCCGATACACGTCAGCAGCAGACTCGAGAGGGTTCTCGTTTAATGAATTTATTGATGGCACGCTGAACCCATAAATTTTATAAATGCGGGCTGGTTGTTCGAGGCATTACGCGGCCTGGGCGGCTAACGATGCGAGCTAACCTGGTTGCTTGAGATTCGCCGTGAGACTGTCGTTTACTTTGTCTCCTTTGCTTAAATAATAAATTATCATAAATTAGGACCACGACCGTACGGCAGTAAGCAATTGCTTTAATTTAAGAGACGGCGCAAGACACACGTTACGATACATTGCAATCGGCGTAAGATGTGGGAAAGAGCTACGGTTTGTTTTCGCAAAGTTATTTAAAGGTGTTGGTCGTTCGATGAAGACACGCCGCGCTAAGCAGGCGGCGACGCGCGGAGTTGGCGACCATATCTATCTGTACCCTGATGTTGGAGAAAATCCTTCCGCCTGGCTTCGTAAAAATATGATCCCTCCGACGAGTCAGAAGATGCTGGGGTCGATCCTGCTACAACGTGGCGAGGTCCGTCGGTCGAATGGCTCTTAACGAGGGTTGTTTCGCGTTTCGAAGGAACAGCTGATTTAGCTGGAAAACCGACAGTGAGACATAATAAAAAAAATCTGGGCGCGTTGCAATGATCTTTGTAGTATAGGATCAGGACGTAACACTCTTTACACCATCATATGTATAACAATTTCAGGCTAAAACAGCGCTTAGATTATGCGCGCCAGACATTTTAACTGCGCATGCCAGAACTTGTCGTAAGCATAGAGGAACATGAATCCCATACTGTAATTAGGCATTTTTGTTTCAGATGGCTGCGCAACTCGAAATCGAGTTGGTTGAAGTTTGCGGGCGTCCTGCACGAGCGCTGACGACCAAAAGCACACAGTTGTGAATTCAGTTAAGATCACTACGCCAGAAATGACCAATAACATTCATGCTATTTTTATGAACGATCGCTGAATTAAGGTACGTGATTTATCTTATTATATAGAGTGCACACATTACTGAGCTAACGATTAAAATGAAATATTCTGTATGGGTGCCGAGACTGCTGATCATCGATCAATGCAGTGACCAGCGCCTGTATCATATGTGCCGAAAAAAACTAAGCTTTTCGTGCGCGCATTGCTGGCGATCTTAAAATGCTGAGATCCCGCTAGCATTTCTAAATATTTTTCAGCTCTTATGGAGGACTCGAATTGAACTATTCAAAGAGAAGGCATGTGCTAAGGAGCTTAGAAATAGCACTAAACCACCTAAGGTAAAGGTGGCCGCAGATAGCTCGTCAGAATACCTTCGGATGATTGAAGCCAGCATGAGCAACGCCTAGCGAGAGAAACTCTCTAGCTGCTAAGTGTACGTTAGACGCAAAGCAGGTATACAAATTTGCACTTTCTCGGCTTTTCTAATTCACCATTAAGACCAAAACCTAAGTATAGCTAGAGGCCAGAAACTATTTGTCCTGTTCTCTTGAGAGCAATACAGCTGTCGCTATTTTTTCGCAAAGCTTAGACAGTGCTAGTCGGTGCCTAGAAATGCACAGACTGTAAAACTTGCATATAACTATCGGGCTTCATCACATATTATTTCTCAGGTGGAAATATCTAATGAAAACGCGCTCACACACACACACACACATTGATGCACTGGGATGCACTCTCTATGCCGCAACGTGTGCGAATTTTTCTGATTCATATTTTTGCTTAGCGGGTTATCATGTCTCTGTAAACTGATTTTCCTTACATATCATGTCTCTGTAAAAATATTTTCCTTACATATAAACAAAGCGGCTACATATAAATAAGCCGTTTATTTCGATTAATCTACAGATACCCTTGCTGTTCTATATCTTTACATACGAGTGTGTGTGTGTGTGTGTAGAGGGCGGCGATGCAATTGCAATTGCATTGATTGACGGGGATCTCTGTTTATACATATACGTATATAAACATATTTATATGCGTGAGCCACCCCAGCTAGCAGGCCACAAAAGAAAAAGCCGAACGATAAACAAGCAGCGCATATTCTCGCACGGTAAATCTGTTGCTCTATTTCGCCCCCCCCCCCCCTCCCTGCCCGCCTAGCGATGGTATGGCCCAACGTCCAGGCCACCCCGGCGGCAAAGACGTATGCCTATGCCATCGGTAATGCATTAGCAGATGAACTGCACCCTGACCAAGCCGACCTCTTCTCGATTTGTTGCTGGCATTGTTGTTGTTGTTGTTGTTGCCGCGGCGTATAAGCGCGCTGCGCTCGATCACCGCCGGCGCCGCCGCCAAATGCGGGCTGTATGAATGAATCGCTGTGAACAGCGCACGACTGGACAGAGCCTCCATCCTACTACCCCATGATGGTGCACCAGCTCCCCAGAAGATTCCCGAGAAGAAGGCCGGCAAGAGAGAACATGAAAACGGAGATTCTCCTGCACAGAACTGCCAATACCTCAGGCCAACAAACACATACACGCATAGACATAAACACACATACATGCGAACACAAGCACAATATGTACAGCAAAGCAAACAACAACAACAACAACAACAGACAACAGATATACACACAACATACATTCATTCATTCCGTAGCTTTCCGCTGTGCACGCAGTTGGCTAGCGTGCCCTATTCCCCGCTCCCATTGTGGCCATCGAGAGTCTGTCGCATGTCTATACTCATGTGCCTCGCCTTTATCCATGTTTTCCCTCTGCTCGTGCTGTTGACGCTGCTGCTGCTGCTGCCGTCGTGTGGTGTGGTGGTTGCCGAAGTTGGCCCACCACCGTGTACTTGGACGCAAAGCGATTTCGGCTTGTGACGAAAGCCAGGCGGCTCGAAAGCACTCCTAACAGCTTCCTGCTGCTGCTGCTGCTCCTGGTCATGTTAGTGTCGTGCGACGGACAACAAATATTTGTAAAGCAGCGTACTTCAAACGTGGCGAGGAAACGAGCGTCGGCAATCCCGCGAAGCACGGAGGCAAGACAGGAATGAGAAGAGCCAGGTTCTCCTCGCCGCTCGTCCTGGTCGGCGGCGTTTTGTCTGGCTTCACTCATCGGCCCTATTTTAGCTAGCGAAAAATTGCGTTTGGTCGATGGTGGCGCTTGCGTAAATTAACTGTCCGCTGAGCATGTTGGTGGAAGCATCGTTCCGGAAAGCGCTTGATTACGCTTCGTACGCCACCGTTTAACTGCACGTGGTGGGAGCAGCTGTTCATCGTGCAGTTTAATGAAACGATTCCTCACACAAGTATGTCAAGCTAGGTTGAAAGCTAGGCATCTCTCTTCATTTATCTCGTTCTATGTTTGCCAGCTTGAATTCTCATATATCCGTGAGTCTGTGAACACTACAGTCCTCGTAGATTTCAAATAAGATGATAATAGCGCCTTTTTTCATATATACCACTATTGCATGTCTCGCCGTCCATAACCGTATACGTCGTAAAAGCAAATTACTATTGAAAGCTTGCTTTTTGTAATAAATTTGCAAGGCGTTACAGCATGCTATACCTGCCGCGTGCTTTTTTGTTTTTTTTGCCGCGTGCGGTTCTTGAAGATTATCTTAACTATAACCGTCTTGAGCTATTATTCGACCGCGCATAAGGTTATTAGTTAGCTAGAAATTGCAATGCCAAATTGTCAGCATCATTAAATCGCACATTTGTGTTCACGGGCGTGTTATTACTAACCATGGTTTACCTAAGGGTCGTTCTTGAGGCATTTGTGAAATGCGTAATAAGCCAGCAGAATGCAAGATTTCGTGACACATGTAGGTAGTCGCGTTTCTTCAGAAAATTGATTAGAAGCCTGGTCCTTCAACCCCTTACTAATATTACTTAATAATAAAAAGTTGACTGCAAAAAATAGTAGTACAATTTTAATTAAAGCAAAACAATTGGGAACTTACTTTCGCTCAGTGGGTCGGCTTACTGGAGACTGCACCGGGCAATATTTCTGGAGACTTGCATATTTGCGTTGACTGAGCACGAGTATTTCCAGTGAATTGGGCCAAAATGTACGCCAGTCACGCCCCTGTACTACAGACAAAATTATATATAAAGACTTACTACGTGATTGCCATAAGCATTTCCCTTGCTTTTCTGGAATGAGCGATTGGGCGCTGCTGGGCCCGGCTGTGTGCCCGTATGAGTACAAACTATTTTGTTCAATTTAACTGGAGGTATTCCATATATTAGGCACAAGCTGAAAGCGTATGCCATAAATGTGTCGAGCCACATGCCACGCACTACAGAATGCCACATCTGTAGTAATTATTTTTATTATTATGACTATGGTTACTTTATTACTATGATATGCTGTGAGATGGCTAGCCTAGACTAGCATGCAATGGTCCCTGTTTTCCCATGAAAACGCGCTGTAACATTCCCCGGCGTGCCCGGGGCGAACGTCAGCGAGTGCCGGCGGCGTTTGGGGTGTCAAAGAAGATCGTCGAGGTGGTAGCTAGCTAGCTTGCAAGCAAGCAGCATCGGCAAAGTCCGTTCGCTTTCTTCCTCCTTCATTCGGTTCTTGGCTCTTTTTTTCTTTCCTTTCTTACTTTTTTCCGGCTGTGTCCGCTTTTCCTTTTCAATTTATCACCACTTTGTTTTGCTGACACCGCATCGCTCCTCATCTCTCGGTCGTCCATCCGACCGGGAAGAAGGACGAGGGGGGAGGAGGTGGGGTCCCACCTAACCCACCCGCCAGCCAGCCCACCAGGGAGACCGACCTCGCCCTCGTCGGAGGGCTTCTCAACGACCCGCTTGCCTCTTGTCTCCTCGACGTGTTTTCCCGGCCGGCAGCTGGCCCTGGTCACTGGCGCCTTTGTTCTTCCTTCTCCTCTTCCGTCAGGCATCTCGTAGAGTAGATGTAGAGATAGGACAGACGGACACAGAGCTAGCGACCTTTTTCTTTGTTCCTTCTCCCTCTTCATTCACCCCCCTTCTTCATTCGAGCCAACCAGCGGAACGAACGCAATGCCGAACCCCACACAACTAGACCCACATAGCATTGCAGCCGCCACTACCACCACCACCACCGCCGCTTTGAAGCCGAGTGGGCGGCACATTTGAAACGGGCGTCCTGCTAGCGGCTGTACGGCAGAGAGGGCGTGTGGGATGTGCTTGCCCTCGCAACCTCATCCCTCAGATCCGTCGTTCTTTTCGTCAAGACTCGTCTATCTATTTGTCCTGTCCGTCGGCCTGCCTGCCTGCGTATTGCGCTTCTAAGACAGGCTGCTTTCTAAACAGAGCCTCCCCTCCGACGGACTCGAGCGCGAAGGGCAGAGCAAGCACGATAGAGAGAGAGAGACTGAAACTAAAATGGTATATGTATATATAAATATATATATATATATATATACACACATATGTATATATATATATATATATATATATAGCAAGGGAGAAAGAGATGGCAGGAGATACAAATGAGATGGAAGTCTGCTCAGCCTGTTTACAACTCATCCAAGGAGACGCGTCTCTCGACATGGCGAGCGACGACAAGCTTAGCGTATTCGTATTGGCAAACCCCGATCACGCACATATGAATGGAACGAGGACTGGTCTATTTACCGCTGCGTTTTGCTCAGTCTGTAATTCGTTTGCGTGGGCGTCCTCATACAACAGCCGTATGCAAAGCGGTATTGGCAGGCGAGTAAGCACTCGGTTTGGAACTACCCCGACAAGTCAACCCAGGTGAACATGCCGCCGCTAAAATCGTAAAGAGGTGCTTTTTTTAACCACATTGCAAGGCACTGAGTTTCTGCGTGCTTATATATATATATAATGAAAAAAAAAAGTCTTGTTTTTTTTATGCAAATAATCAAGATGGTTTTTGATTCCCTCAAGACATTCGAGGTTTTCACGTCTGCGAGAATTTTGAAGTAAGCAAAAAAGATGAGAGCCCACAGATGTATATGGGCAAGCGTTGTCATGGCGGAATACGCGTCTGCGATCACACAGTTCGAGGCGTTTTTCACGACGGCCTGCTTCAAATGATCGCGCAACTTGCAGTACTTTTTATTATGAATCGTTTTGTTACTCGGTAGAAGCTCATAGGTTACCACCTTTTAATTTCACCAGACACAAATCATCAAGGTAATTTTTTTAGCCCATACATTGACACGTTTCACGTACCCATGACTATTTAAGTGCCAATAAACTAATCCACGCAATGCATTTACCATATGTGCGATTTCTCGAGTATCAAACGTTTATTATAACCTATGATAGCAGCTATTTCATTCATACCTACCATGAAGGGTCGTCCGTGGTTGATTTGTCACATCAAAATCTTGAGGCAGCCGGAATCAGTTCCTTCATGATTACGAGCTTGAAAAAATATTACCTCGTGACAGCGAAAAAGCACAATATCAACTAAATGGGAGTTCGTAGGTACAATGTTTATTTCGTTTACAAAAACACCAAGATCCAACAAAGCTTTCTGGAAGATGCAATATGCTCAGCTCATCTTAATTAGTTCAAACCTAAGCCAATAAGCCTTTTATTGGTATGGTGACGCACTTGACCCCATAGTTCGTTCATGGCGACCACTAAACTGACGAAGAGTAACAATTATTTTGAAGACAAAATAGATGAAAAAATAAGGGGCGGCGTTTTTTTTTGATGACATTAATGCCGCTAGTGGCGTAGCAACTCCTTTCCACGTTGTAACCCACCAAAGCCGTCATCAGAACCGGGTCAGCGATATTTTAAACGAGGGTCAAAAAATAAAACCAAACATTTGGTTACCTTTGGGGTCCCCCACTTAATTAAGAGGCTACTAGAAAAGAGTTATTGTTAAAAGAAAATCGCCTTAAATGATGGACTTTTCTTCGCACAAAACCTTTACGGAAACGACGAATTACGTAAAGGGCGAGAACCTCAAATCACTTTTCGGTGCGAGTTTCGTTTTTGACTTGCCAGAAGCGATACAGGGAAACAGCCAAGAGTAACGACGCTGACATGCAACGATGTTATAGTGCTTTCTATTTGGATACATTATGTATACACTAAGATCTGGAAACACAAAATCACGGCTGAAATATCTACGGTTCAAGTTTAACACGGATGAGTGTATTGTACTGACAAAACTCCGACGGATGATAATTTTGTGTAGTATGAGTTTTATCAAACAATACCAATCACAATTATTTTAAGGCCCTACATTTATGTTCATCCCGTATCTATGAATATTAAGTGCCATGATGTAAACGATAAATGATAATAGGGGGTTGGATGCTAATGCACCATTTATTTTTATTGAGACATCTGTGCTCCCCGTTTTTGTCCCATCATGGTCGATTATAATGCACTTCGGCATTTACCTTGTCAAAATTAGAGATCATGAAAACCAATTTAAGAGTGGCCGCTCCAGGCTTTGAACCCACGACCTCCAGAATGCAAGGCAATGGCTTTGCTTTCAAGTCACTTTGCTCGTATGTAACAATCATTGTATAAGCTCCAATCGCCCATCATGAAGTAATGAGATATTCACTATTAGCACTTTGTTCTAGATCACCATATTGTCGTTTATGTATCTTGTGTACACATATGTACAAAACAAACGTTGTTTAAAAGAATAATCACTGTCCCTGTACACATATCAGATGACCATAACTAGGGCATCTTAATGCGTTGGCCTTTAGCCAAGCTCCGCGGTGACGGGTCGGTAAAGTTGTAAAGTGTTGCATGGTTAAGTGCTCCTATCTAAGTTGTTAAGTATCACGGTTGCGGCAATCGTCTAGTCGTCAGGTTAAATGGTTATGTAACTAACCAGTGTGACTAGACTGACTATGGCTATAGTGATGATCCCTCAGCTAGAGGTCGTCAACAAGTGGCAGCGCTAGTCTACCTTAAGGGGACTGTACCAGCGAAGACATGGTACAAAGCGAAGCGGTTTTTCCGCGCGAAATGTTTCCGCTGGCGTATCTCATGAGAGCAACTGCAGGCCGGCCGGGAACTTGTACAAGATGATTTACTTTGCTATTAACACCAGCAATATCAGCAGCATTGACTTCAGCAGTATCAGCGACATCAGACGCCGTAGTAATTCATATTCGTAGTTCATCTGATTTTGCTGTCTGACTGCTGGATTGCTTTTAAAGGGCGAGTCGCCGCTGGAAACCTCACATTGAATACACAATAGTTATTACATTTACATGTTTTTCGTCTAGTACAACAATGTAGTTAAAAAGCATGTGCGCCATGCTACGTTTCTAGATTCTCGATGCGTCAAGATATTCTGCCGGCCCGTTGTAACGTCGGGCTCTTACCCCAAAAGAGGACAACAAGATCCTCCAAGGCAAACCTCTATGTAGAGCATGTACACTTGTGGTGAGTACGCTTTACGTCACCGAGGGTTAATATATTAACCGGTAAAAAGTACAAACCCGAGATCGTATGCTTTTACTGAGGTGGTTAGTTTGTCTAACACGGTGGTAAAGAAGATCGACCTAGAGTGACAGAGGTAAAACCGGACCACGCCTGGGGTTCAATCTATGTGAAGCCTAGACTGGCACACCGAGTGGATTCGGGAGATGCACTGTGAGTCATATCTATTAAGGGATGGCGCGCCTCGCTCCTGCAAAGTCGACACTTTTAAAGGGCCATTTTGTCGAGCGGTGCAACAACTGTACAGATTGTTCTAGCGAGGAGAGAGCTAATTAATGTTCGTACCGTCATAGTGTGCCATTCATATTGAGTTTTAGTTTTAAGAACGCCTAACAGGATTGTATCTACGTAAAAACCTAACTTTGCTTATATCTATCGCAGTATATTTTCAGTTGATAATTTTGTGCATACTTGCGATGTACAACAAGTTTCCTTCTCTGTACGCTTTAGCTACATTGCATGGAACTCCAAGAGTGTTGTAGATGTCTCAATGTTAATTGGTCTAATCGATTGTTGGGGCGGTCTGGTACAAAATCAGACACTTAGAAGCACGCCAATTTGAGACCGTGTTTTGGCTTAAAAAAAGGAAACCGGTCGGCCTGAGATGAAAACAATATCATTCGATGTTGGACGAGTTGTAAAAAGCGCGTTGCACGTGTGAGATTCACTCTGAGACTGTTTTCGTCAAATAAATGCTGTTTTAGTATACGTATCGCCACCCGCTTGACGTATATTCATTCGTCAACAGTGATCTTTGGCAACTGGTATACGCTCTCCGAAACCCAATATTTAAGAGTAGTACATCTCAAAAATGATGCAGAGCCTCGAGGAGCTCATGCGGCTGTATAGAACTGTCTGGGGCTCAGAGCACCACAACTGGCAGACGCAACAAAGCAAAGATTAAAAACAAATGCAACAACTAGCGATATGCCAATTTAACTGCGAAGAATTTGGACGCATGAGATAATCCGGTAACCAGTTATCAGAATTCGATAATCTTGTTTTGACAGAAACATTTTCCGTACAACGTTTTGATGTCTCTGCTTATTATAGCTTTCACTGGCGCTCGCCGCGAGTTGCCCAGGATCGTCCCACAGTTGGAATAACGTTTTCAGTGGCCTAATATTTGGGAACATGAATCTGTTATATGCAGAGAGTGATGTCGTAGTAGTTTTGTCATCTAACATGTTGTCGAATGTCATGTACAGCAAAGCGAACTCGGGAAACGTTGAGAGTACTGCCCAATTACTGCAGAAGACCAGCATCGCTATGAACTTGTTTGCGTCGGACGGAATACTGTTACCTGGGGATCTTAATTGACGACTGAAGCAAGAGCCCCGATTGAACGGACTACCGTCCTGTTAGAGTACCTTGATACCTGTTTTGGGTGTATACCGAAGCACCCCCCACTCACTATGCTAATGCCAACCCTGCAACGGTTTGGTTTTAAGGGGGGATCAAACTGCTCAACAATAGACATTTTCACAACATTAGCCCCGCCAGACTGTCTGACGTTTGAAGGTCCGGTCTTCCGTGTTATTCTAACCGGGATTAAGAAACATATACCCGTGGTTCTCAGGCTGTCTACCAAATCGATTAGTACCATCAAACGGTTTAAACCCTAGCAAATTGTGGTGCGGCTCCCTTGATGAGGCGATAGCTTCTTTCCACAAACTTTTCGGCGTTCTCCACGTTGGAATGATAGATTGCTTAAAGCTGAGACAAATTCTCGCTGCGGCGGCTACTTACCTAAACACATGGGATATCCTGACAGCACTGACGTTTCTTCAAGGTGAGCAGCACAGCTTCAGGGACGTTCCACTATTTCAGCCTGTCAAGTAAAGTTCGTTGCAAATAATTAGCAACTCATGTTTTTGTTGACAATTTCGGCTTGATTAATTTGAATGGCAAATTGTAAGGGTATGATGTACATGACGAATTACGAGTATGGTGTAAGTTTCGTTGCAAACTCACAATCGGTTCATACAAAAAATAAAAAAGGGTGAAAAAACTAGTGTTGCAAAAAATTTGCAACAATAACGCCTTACGGAGTATTCGATTATTAGCAGGGCTGTATGACTTATCTGATACTACATATTCTATTCTAGAAACGGGTTCTCCGTCCATTCTTTTAAATTAAATTGTAAACTCGGTCTTTTTATGAAGTTAATGAGCTGTTGTAAGTAAAGCTTCTTTGAGGTCCGACGAATTATCATATTGTCTACCATTTGCGTAAATCTGCTTTACCAAATGTCCCCAAAGATTTTCGATGGGACTTAGTTCTGGACTCAACGCCGGCCAGTCAAAAGGTGGCACACCTTGTTCTTGAAAAAAGGCTATAGTGCTAGCCGAGGTATGAACCGTGGCGTTGCCTTGTTGAAAAACTGCGTCAGGGTCCCCAATTCTTCTGAAATGGTCTTCTAACTGGAGACCGACGATACGCTGGTACTTGTCGAAATTGTTTCGGCCCACAATCGCGACTAGGTCAAACTTCTTATTATATCCAATCGCGCCCCAATGTTTCACAGAACCACCACCAGCCACACGTTTCGAGAACTATTTAGGTTCCTTCCGTTAATCATGCCCATAGTACTGACAGCCGTCAGGGACATTGAGATTAAATTTATTTTCATCCGTGAAGGCGATGTTTTTCCACTCGTTATCTCAAATTTGGTATATATGCAAAAATTCACGCCGTGCGACAACGTACTTCGGTTGCAGTCGCGGCATAAGCTTCTTTTTCGCGTATCGCACATTTTTGTCAGAACTTAACACTCGGTACACTGTGGATCGGTGCTCTTCCTGATCCTGGAAGAAGACATTTGGTCATGAGTAGCCAACTGTATGATCCTACGCCGATCTCGAATAGTCGAAACTGGCTTACGTCCACTGTTAGATCTGCACCTTTGATTCACTTCAGGGTGTAAAAACCTGCTGATGGTGCTCTTATGCCGTCCTAGCCTGGTTGCTATAGCAGTATGACCGAGCTCAGCATATGCCTCAATTCTTGTTTTTGTCGTTATTTAAGAGATCCTTTGTACGACCCATGGTTTAAACATAAGGTTCGTCGTTAGTTCGGAACAACGACTGACCTGTATAATTTTTGCAGCTATAGAACAATTGATTTAGCTAGGGATCATATATTAGCTGTAGTATCGACTATCCTTTACAAACAAGCGCTGTGTTGCGAGCATGTTATTGTAGCTAATATTTAGCAACACTGTTTTTTCACACTTTTTTATTTTTTGTATGAACCGATTGTGAGATTGCAACGGAATTAATGCCATGCTCGTGGTTTGTCATGTACATCATGCCCTCATTTCAAGCTATTCAAATAAATCAAGGCGAAATTATCACCAACAAACATGAGTTGCAAATTTTTTGCAACGCACTTTAATTCTTAATCAGCAGATCACAATCTCATTACACTGGAAAAGCTTTTTATGTTTGCGGTTTTCATAAATTTAAAGTTTGCTTTCGACATCGCATCCGGTTAAAGAAGCTGGGCAGGCTGAAGTTAAACCACAAATGCTCACTTTGCACAGCTGCACCTCTGAGGGCTAACCAGATTGTTCTCGATAATGGCTTGTGCGAGCATGGCATTGATCAGGCTTCGCAAGGCTGATAATCTCAGCTCATTGTTACTCCTAACGTTGCTTAGTGACCTACTACGCATTCTGAATGAGCGGCACACCGTCGTCGTAATCCTGCTCTACGTAGATTACCTGACGATATTTAGTAGAATTCGTATTGACTTGCAGGCTGCGCTTCGCACACTTGATTACTAATTCTAGCAAAATGGCTTCATAGTTCATGTGTCAAAAACTCAGAGTATTTCTCTCCTTTCTAGGTTCATCCTTTTCACAACACGTAACTGAGTGTTATAGAGAAAACGCTTATCGTGGATCGTCAGTAACAGGGCCCAACACAGCTGTCCATTCAGGCTGTCATGATATTTTTGACGCTTAAAGTGGCATCCGTAGCCTCCGGTATCCAAGTGACGTGGAAACACCGCATTTATGACAGTTATATAGTGTAAAGATTTCCTCAAATGAGTATTTCGCCTTCTGTCGAATTCGCGCAATAGATTAGTATACATGCTCCTGGGCTCAGTGTCATTTATGTATGAACTTGTAGGCCGCTTTAATTTGCCCTAGAGAGCCGCCCTGAACACAAGCCGGCACGACTATTCCCAAAAAATGTCTCTAATCATCAAAGAATCATCAGCTACGACCATCCATGCCTGCAAGGAATTTCTCTATGTATATCGGGCAAATCGATGCGTAATTAGTTGCTGTAAATATCTTGCTACTCATCTAGGATATGAATAAACAAATTAAATACACTAAACTAAACAACATTTGAACAGTAATGTAACGTAGCGAAAAATGAAGTAAAAATACTTCTTGTTAATATGGCTATGATAAAGTGCCAAACAAAAATATATATATATATATATATATATATATAATAAATATGGGTGCGTAAGAGTAAGTGTGTCAGCGAGTAAGAACCCAGTTCGTAGCTTGCACTGCAAGTGACAGGGCCTGTCTGCTAATTTACCTGGACAGATCGCTAACTGAATATAGCTTTTTGTCGCCGTCGCTGCTCGCTGCTCAGATACACACGCTCTGATTATGAATCAGTAGGTGAGTGGCGGACTGGTAGAGGGAGCTGTGGCTTCGCCGGGCTGTCGGTGAGCTCACGTCGGTCTATACCGTCTGGAGACGTCAGCTGCAGGCTGAGACTTCTACTCCTTACAAAACTGCTGGCTACAGAAGGAGGTCGAGTAGCACAGCTTCCTGCCGCGTCATACCGCTGAAGAGTAGTAGTAGTAGTAGTAGTATGTGGGGCGGGTAGACGCACGGACGGACCGACCAGAAGAGAACGACGAAAGGTGCAGACGTTCGCATAGCGAAGACAAAGACACTGCTGCGCTCGCGGGTTGCTGTTGCTGCTGCTGCTGCGCCGCATCCTCGGCTCTCGTTAGGCTCATCTAGACGCGACGAGCTTGAGACGAGCTGTTGTCATGCTGCTCAGTGAACCCGGCCTATGGAAATCTGCCCTATGGAAAAGTGCCCCGTTCCTCTCCCGGCCCCGGCGTCCTCGACAAGTCTGCGCAGGTACTACCCACCTGCGCTGGATCATCCCCTCCTCCTCACCCCACGTATGCCCGTCATTCCAGGCCGGAGGTCCACAAGGACGAAGCGCTGACATTCCTTCCTGCGTGTCTGACGAACAGGAGCAATGTGCCTGAAGGCCGACGCATGGAGAGGAGGCCATGACTAGCTAGCAGCTACTCAAGAAGACAGCGCAGTAGCAGCACTAGTGGACTTCCCTTCGTCGCTCTTCTGCCTAGCTTTTGAGACGAGCTCCTTCCACTCTTATCTCTGTGTAGCTAGCTCAAGCAGTGCAAGCAAAGAACCGTATTCTGCCCGATCCTGTTTCTCACCTTCGGGTTAATATTTTGAGGACATCCTTTGTCTACTTGTCGGCAGGACGGAGTGGAGAAGATGCCCATTGGGAGCCGCACGTTCGATACAGGCGTGACGCATACTCTTTTTGAAAGTGATTTTCCTTTATATTTGCGGGTTTAGGTGAAAATTATACTATTTGAATAAATTCTGCTAACCTAGCCACTAACGAGAATAGCCGCTACGAGCCGCACCGGCTTTTAAACGATCAAACAGGCGACGTTTGCGATTCAAGGCAAAGGTTGGTTTTGAATTAGCGCTTAATGCTATTCACATATATACAAAGGGACTTAAAAAAACTAGAGCATGAATTGAAACACACTAGCGGATAGCGTTATTTGAAACACGCTGGCGGATAGCGCTCGTGAGAATTTTGAACTAGACATTCCGATCAGTACGCGCAATGAAGGCTGCAATTGATGAACCCTCAATTGTAAAGTATACATTGCTAGTGGAGACTTTTGGCTTGAGTGCCGTGTCCCTCTGAAAAATCGTTCGCGACCCCCCAACTT
Organism: Dermanyssus gallinae; assembly: GCA_003439945.1. Classification (NCBI taxonomy): domain Eukaryota; kingdom Metazoa; phylum Arthropoda; class Arachnida; order Mesostigmata; family Dermanyssidae; genus Dermanyssus; species Dermanyssus gallinae. Next base: position 39,944 of record QVRM01003869.1, on the reverse strand, counting down.
ACTGAAAAGCCATCTTGGTGGGTGCCTCGTGATTTGCCATAGGAGGAAAAAAAGAAACGTCTTTTTCCGGCTCGAGAATTTCTAATCAAATTTCAGCTTGCAGCGGTTAGGCGTTTTAGCACCTCCACCTATAAAATGTGCCAGGCTTCCCCAGGAGTGAAATTATGGCAATTGTTGAGCTGGAAACAGTGATGAGCAATTGGTACGTATTAACCTTAAAACAGTTACCGACCGGGTTTGGACTTCTTCCCAGGTTCGAGGCTCGTAGGCGACCTCGAATGTTATTAACTAGAGCATAGTTTCATTTATACGATCTTTCAGCGGTAGCCGTCGGGCAAATTATTATTTTAAGGCGATAGCCTATGAACAGTCAGTCTATCAGTATTTTGTGTCTGTTTTTCTATACCGTCTAAGCCAAGTGTAAGTTCATTATTGCTAAGATTAGGAATATGTAGCAATGGTCGGCGCTGCCGTAGAGCTGCTTGCATCTATATGCCTCACGACATATTTTTTTTTGATTATTATAGGTCGGCATTAGTGCCTTTATATTATCTTATTAAAATAAAGTTTGTCATACAAGTGCGGCTGCTCGGTCACCACATCACAAAATGTGCGTTTGCAAAGGGATACGTTGTTCGCCTCAAAAACTGAAAAGGACGGCATGTTTGGACAACGTTTCTCATCTAGAACATCCGGGAAGGGATTGCCCAGTCTGACATTTGGTTCTTAAGCTAGCCCCCCGACAGGTCTATATCTCTGACTCCCCCCCCCCAAGTAAACATTCGTTTACAATATGTTTAACTAACTCATTCACTAACCCACAAACTCAACATTTTATACTTGCCACTTGCATACAATTAGCTCGCTATACCTCTGTATGCAACATCCCTGCCCTGGCGTCTGCTGCTAATAGCCCACACCTTCTTAAACTATTGTACACCCATTCTCCCCCGTCTATTTTCCTCTTCTCTCTCTATATGTATTTACTAAACTCGATCTGGCCCCATTGCTAATTTCCTTTTACCCCCAATTTCACCACAATTTCATTTCTAGACCTTCGCGCTATTAAATTTGTCAAATCAATGTTGTATTTGTAAAATTCTTAATAAAACTAGCACTAAACCCTAGTTTACGTTGTACTTACCTTCAACTTCATAAAGTTTGAAATTCCACTTCCCCCTCAAGAAACTCTCTGGTGTAATTAAAATGGCAACTCAATGTAAATCTCATAACTTCACTGTGTATTCTTTCTAACTTACTCTTAAGCCCCGCGCTGTGGATTAGAGTGGCATTTGCAAATGTCGCTCATTGTACATACATGGCCTTCTATATTCTTCTTACTAATTTCTTCCTTGTTGAGCCTTCTGCCTTCGTAACATAAAGAATTCTCTCCTGTAGGCATTGACATACTAAGCTACTTGCACTAACTTCCCTTCTCTCCATCTGTCATCTTTACCCCGAGTTATTTATCTTCCGCGCAATTACCTCTATAGAGGTATAAAAAATCACCGCTGCCAATGTATGCCCCTGTCTGACACCCGTAACAAGAATGAATTCCCTAGATTATCCTGCAGCTATTGTTAACTTTGTTTTGTCTAATACGTTTTTAAGATTTAATAGCGAGGATAATACCATATATCCTTGCTCCCGCAATGTCGATGCTTCCACGACTTTACTTAATAAGCAAATATGATTAAAATACACACAGTTTGTGTCATTCGGATCCGGATGTGAACCACAGGAACCCAGCTTAGTCCTAATTAAGAAACGTTTATCTGTATTACAGTGGAATCTAGTGAGACTGTGGAGCAAATCTAGTGAATACACGGCCGCTCCAACAAAAGGTCGCCGGTGATTAAGCGCAGCAACTTGCATCCTGGAATTGAAAACATTTTAAGGAGGTTGTTTTTAATTCTAGACTATCCTCCGTCCCCTACGGGCTTGGTACTTAACCTGAGGTATATCTTCAATGCAGCGAGGGCCGGACATGTTAACATATCTAAGGTTTCCCCAACAGTCCTTGTGGCAGCATGACCGCTGACTCTCAGCGGTATGGTTTCTCAATGAGCATCGCTTAAAGAAAATTCGACCAACAACACGGATCGAACCGACCAACTTCCATCCTAGGGTGTATATACTCTACGCCAAACGAAAAAATTACCGTGAAGAAATTAGACGGGAGACGAAATGTGCGGAAAACCGGTTGACGGAAGGTGGAGGTCGGCTTATAACAACAAAGCCTATCCGTAACAGCGCCACCCACCGCGCATTTATCTAGTGTCTCCTCCGGTCGCGAGGCGCAGGCTTAAGCCACACCGCCACCGGGCTCGACGGTGCGTGGCGGTCTAGCTCTTTGCAAGTGACTGAACAGAGATGCTGACGCGGAGACAACCAGGTCTCCGTGGCTGCTTCTTAGAAACTGTGAGGGATTTAGAGGAGCATAGACCTAGCGCCAGCTGACATGCTTACGTAGGTGGCATTGCACTCCAGCGTGAGGAACTGTGAATCTATAATATGGGAGGGTTCCACCAGCTGGCAATTCTACTTGCAGAAGAAACCGTGATAGACCAGTGAGTGGATAATTAATCTACCTACACGTTCTCGGGAGACATTCGTCGCTTCATATATATATATATATATATATATATATATATGAAGCGACGAATGTCTCCCGAGAACGTGTAGGTAGATTAATATATATATATATATATATATATATATATATATATATATATAAATATATATATATATATATATATATATATATACCGCCAGCGCAATGTGTGAAGAAGAACGATTTCTGTACGGGCCTCTCGACTACGAGTGTGTAGTAGTCGTCCTCTACCTCCTTCAAAACCGTATGTAAGTTACAACAACAAACAACAACAACACAACAAACCAAGCGATCCAGACTTGGTTGTCACGAGGCATGCAGAGCTTTCACTTTTAGCGGTTGATAGCCTCGTGGTGGCCGTAACGTGGACACTTGCTGTGAGCTGAGAAAAGAGAGAACCATAAGAAGTACAGTCCAGTGAATGAGACCGGAGCAAAGAAGACTACAACAATTGTTTTATTGCTTCTTTGTTTGCTATCTCGCCTACCGTGGGGTGTTCGAGCTTGATGGTTGGTATGGCCCTTTTCTGAGCTTAACTTTGAGCGTCTTCGATGAGAACACCTTACCACAGGATGAGCAGGATGTGTTGCGGGTAAGGTAAAATGTGGAAACCCGCAAGTGTACCCACTAAGCTGCGTTTCGTTTACCTTACTGCTTGCCGATTTCAGCTATATTTGACAAAAGTACCAAAGTGCCATAGTTATGATGTATGCAGATGACATAGTAGTCCCTCATCATGATCTGGGTTCCATCACTCGTATCACTTCTCTGGCAGGGGCGTTCCTTGTCCTAAGGGGGCTGAAAATACACATCCTGCAGACTAAGACTGAAAAATTCAGAATAGTGGGTCGATTGACTGTCAACATAGTTATACGGCGGCTAACGGCCCTTAGAATTTGTCAACTTCTGTGTGTGTGAACGATGTGCGCAGCGAAGGGCTGAAATGCCTTTCGCTGCGCACTTCGTCGAAATTATGAGCACAGCCCTAGTCTTTCTTCATGGAAAGGTGGTCGCCTCGACAGGAATGGCACTCTTCCACCTCAAGATTGCACCATGGCCGATGTGTGGTCTTGACAGGGTATAAGGACACATCACTCGTGCAAGCTTTGGTTTGTTTGAAAGGTGTTTCTTAATGTACGCGAAGCAAAGACTTTACTTGTCAATGCGAGCAAGAAGACTTATTAGGATGCACACCCAAAGACAGGCTGTGCACTGGTTGTTGAGACATTTCGATTGGGAATGAAAACGCCAATACTAACCCAGATACATTGTTCAAGGCTATCATGACCTGCTCCTCTCGAATATGAACTTACACGAGATTGTTGACTGTGCATTTAAGCATGTACGAAGTATTATGCGTCTGCCTGTCTGGCTTTAATGAAGAGATTGCTGCACTGCCTCTTTGAATAATATGATTGATTTGATTGATTTATTGTTCGCTTGGCATGTATACCTAAATACACATGTCACCCTTTTATATCAGGGGCGCTTAGAGCGGCAGCATATATATTACCTCCGCATTCATATAATCCATGTCTACTTCAATACCTACTGGGTATTTGCTTTCCATTGTGACAACCTCTTCTTTGTAATATCGACCAGGTCATTTCTATTTTTCATATGCTAAGAGCAGCTGGAAAAATATTAAGTATTATTGTGATATGCATTCTCAAAATGTATATATAAATGTATGGTAAGTATATTCAATACGTGATGAGTATAACTGTGATTGGTAATTTAATGTGATTCTCTACTTCTTTTTTCGAAAGAATAGATACTCTCCCCTTGCGACAACACTCCAAAAGTCTGGTCTCTCTAACCATAACACTAAATTGCTTAAGTTAAGTGAAACAAAAATTCCAACCAAAATTCCGCTAAGTCCACACGTGGCTTGTTTTTCGTTTTCTTAGCCACGCATTTGATTTCACCTACTCTGTAGTTGTAATTTCGATGCCGGCCGTTGCATAGGATTTCTTACAATTGGTTACGGCGTTCGTGAAAAATCGTCATTCTAGTGCTTCTGGTGTCCATTTCTTCTACGGTGTATGTTCTATCCTGCTCGTTATTTGTCTCCTGTCTAATATAGTGTCAAAAAAATCCTTTCGGGGCTGACCCTCAGCCAAGATTTAACGTCCATGGGACTGTTTTTCGCATTGCTTCATAGACAGACCCCCATAAATACAAATGTGCAACGGTGGGGCTCTAACCCGCGCACCTATGTGTCTCTTACGGTCGCGACGCGCAGACGCATGCCACTACGCCACCGGGCTCGACCTGATATAGTGTCAAAGCTGTATCACTCGCTACCCATTTAAATCCTGTTAAACTCGTCGTTTTCATTTAATCTTGTATTATCCTTAGTTTGAGACTAATTTTTTACTTTTGTTTATTTGATCCAGCGCTATTCTGCTTTATCTGCATCTCTTCCTACTACCTTTCTATGTTCCCTGCTCCAACTTTTTCCCTTACTATTGCCCCATTTATTTGATCACTCCATTGCCCTCGGTTCCTCTCTCTTAAACTCCCTTCTCTATCTTACAACAATTATCACACGCGCCTCGTAAGGTTTCTATTTTCTCATTATCGTTATCACATTTATTTCACTCAGATTGAGTGTGCATACAATATTAATACGTATACTGTTGTTAGCGGCTCTCGGCGTGTCATTCGAGACATTTAGATTTTTCTATGCGCGTCGGCAAACTGCTTTTCCCCACATGCCACTAAAAGCTGTTTTATTTATTCTATTATAAATATAAATTAGATACATTTGTGTTCATCGGCCCGGTTCTTCCTGCCTTTCACTCACCTCTACCTTATTATGATCACTTTCAATAATGTACGATGTCTCTTCATCTATCCAGATTTTCTCTTCCCAATTATCTATTTACCCCGTTTTAAGTGCATAGCCAACACATTACTTTTGGTTTTTCTATGTGTATGTACACCTCCTACTCGCGAGTCCAAATTTAAATTTATTATTATTTGGCTCGACTCTGCTGGTTGTATTAGTCTCCTTCCAGCTCTGTCCTATCTTTCATTCAGCTGTTTGATATGCGCGTCCCATTCTTCCAGACCAGATATGTCCCAATTACCTTATGTACTCTTTTAAATAACTTTTCATTTTCTTATTTTTGGTTGCTGGGCGCTTTATATCCCTTTATTGGCATTAAGGAGATTATTATTGATACTACCAACAATTTGCTATCAAAACTATCTCTGTAAATTGCGCATTTTCCCGAATGTATGTGCTTAGTCAAAACATTGAAGTATTGAATGTGAAAGCTCAAAAATTACAGATAACAGGGTCTCAAGTTACGGTCACATTCAATATAACAATTTTACTTTTGCCAATGTTGAGTGTCGTTTACACTGCGAAGCAATTTTCTTTGGGGATACGTCGGTATGTTTAGCTTCTCAACCGAACTACTTTCTATTTTTGGCAGTCGCAATTTTGTACGTCCAGGGAGTCAGATCGTTCAAACAAAAACTGATCATTTCATTCTCACTCCTTGAGGAGACATTTTGCGTCCCCATTCCACTGAACCGAGTTTAAGGAGTCAAATATTTGTAAATAATATAAGTGCTTTACATTTGTAATTTTATTATTAATATGTATATCCATACACTTTCTTTCCAACTATTTTAAATAACAAGTAGACGCACATTATAATTTAATGAATCCCAGAACTGCACCGGATTCATGCATCTTAGGAGGAAATTTTAGGATCAAGTACTCTACGTACGGCTAAGAACACAGTGTAGCTTACAGCACACTTGCAATTTCGTTTCTACATAAACGAACCCGTTATTTCTGTACTTCGTTAAATAAATTAAAATAAATGTTTTGTTTGTTAAGCTAAATTCATTCCTCGTCGCTAGTTTCGTTTCTACACGGCATTCGATGAACTCTAGAAACACAGATGTTTGTGACTAAACGCATATCTGGGCTTTACCAGCACCTGGCTAATTATATTCTAGCGTCACCTGACTTATTATCTGCTAGCGCATTTTGTTCACAGTACCTCTTTGGCGACGGTCGATTTTGTTTGAAATGCATCCCTCTAGCAGTACATGCTTTGCATACTAACATCGGATAGCCGAGCTGCAAAGCTCTTTTCAACTCACTGATGTGAACATTATATAACGAAGTTCGTAATAACAATTATGGGTAATAACAATACGAAATGTATTAACAAAGATGTAATATGACTAGCTAGATGCTGAGCCGCTGTCCACGCAAACACGACGACCTATAGCAGGGTGCTGCGGCAGTGCAGGTGAAATGAAAGCAAATTTGCAAAGAGCCGCTGCAACTTGTTCGACATATGCGGAAAATGACGCACTTACTATGCAAAACTATTCAAGCCACAAATCTTTACTGTGTACGTCCAAGTGTTACGTAATCACACCGCGTCACACGGCGGAAGCTAAATCAACAGCAGAAGACGTTCCGCGATGCTGGCCGCCAGCATCGCCGTAGCGCCCACCAGCGGCCGGAGACTCGGAGAGTGTTATTTTCTCGTTTCTCCAGAGGAGAGTGTTAATTTCTCGTTTCTCCAGCGTTTCACCATTGCTGCTGCTGCTGCTGCGTCTACCATTGGTGTCGGCGGCGCGTGTCACGCCGTTTGCTTTGTTCTAGCCGACAAACACCCGTTGCTCGTTGAGTACGCATCCTCTTAAACGAAACCGTCCTCTAAAAGTATGCCCACGATGGCGGCCGCCCGGTTCGGCCCCGTCCCCACCCAGAGCAACGTACGCAAACGTAGTCAGTTGCCCCACTAACTGGTGGTGTCTGTGTGTGTGTGGCCGGTCGGTCGGCCTACTTGGTCATCTGCATGAGTCTTGTCTGCGGCCGAAGTATACGGAAGGTGCACGTGAGGTCTTTGGCGACCGTCATCATTGAGGCGGCGTTGTCGAACTCGTTGCAGTAGTTCGGCGCTGAGAATATGGTGACGAGCGATCGATTGGCGAAAAACTCGTAGCCCTCTGCCACAACCTGGTGTGCGCGACACACCAAGTCGAGGTTGTTGTCGTCCAGAAATTTGTGCAACTGCCCGGAAGGAAGTAAAACAGAACACAACCGAATAATTGTTGTAATAGTAATAGCTATATGGTTAACCTTAAAATTGACAGGTGGTCGCTGGCGTACGGTGGGGCTATATGGTTTTAGTATCTGCAGACGCGTGCGCCTTTCCTGCACAAACTACCGTCACTCCTCGGTTCTTATAACATGTGCTACGGTATATATATATATATATATATATAAGGTGACCATATTTGCGCATATTAAAATACGAATTGTATATATATATATATATATATATATATAATACAGGGTTATCCGTTGATAGAACTCGGCAAGATATATATAGAAATAATTTTTCCCTATAGAGGGAGGACGCGGAAACGTTTTGTTTAGAAGAGAGAGTAAAGTTTATAAAAGTAGTTTTTCTGCCCTTTTTCTGCTACATGGTTGTGCTAAATCTACGTTTGCGGGATAACCAGTCAACGCATGAAGGAACCGATGATACCGACGTGTTCGGAGAAATTCTGCACAACGTAAGACACTTCACTAGCTTGTGTAACAAAGAGCGAATAACCAGATTTAGGAAAGTCATTGAAAGTCGATATGTTAAGTTAACGCCTTTTCATGAAAAATCGTAAAAAATGTTCATTACGACCAAATTTGTACGTTCAAAAGACCACTTTCAGAACCGTAAAATGTTGCCATGGTTTCCAACCCCTCCTTCCACTAGGAAAATTATTCTCTTGCCGAGTTCTACCAAACCTCAAAATATGTACCTAACTTTCTCATACACCCTATGCAAGTATGCATGCCTTTGCTTTCGATATGGCTATCGAAAAAGCTTAGTTACTTGACAACTACGTAAGGCAGGCACCATCACTTTGGTACGAAAATGGTAGGCATTAAATTTGCTATTGCGTGAGACTGGTATTTTGGACACACATTTTTAGTCATAATGAAAAAAATTACGTTTTTTCACAGAAAAAGCGTCAACGTAAGACATAACAACATATCGACTTTTTATGACTTTCCTCAATCCGGTTATTCGCTTTTCGCTACGCAAGCTAGTGAAGTGTCTTCCTGTGTGTAGAATGTGTGTAGAATTTTTCCCCGAACACGCCGGTATAGTCGGTTCCTTCGTGCATTGATTGGTTCTCCCGCAAACGTAGATTTTGTACAACTATGTAGAAGAAAATAAGGCAGAATAACGACTTTTGTAAATTTCATCCTCACTCCTAAACAAAACGTTTCAGCGTCCTCCTTCCAAAGGGAAAAATTATCTTTTGCCGAGTGCTATCAAACCTCGAAAGTAGTACATTTTGATACGATTGACCCTGTATATATATATACAATTCGTATTTTAAATATGCGCAAATATGGTGACCTCAACGACCTTCTATCGTCGTATATTTCTGTACAAACGGAGGCATCAAAGCAAATTTGTTTTTGTGTACCTGTGTTTATGTTCTAATTAGTGCCTGGCCCGCTGCGCTATAGCATTGTGTCTAACTATTTCGTTTCGTAGTAACTAAAGGTAGCCTTTTCTGCAAAGTGCCAGTGATTGTTACAATTGTTGGAATTGTGAGATTATGGAAATTTTAGGCTCAATGAGAAATTACTAAAAACAATAATATATATATATATATATATATATATATATATATATAATATATATATATATATACATTTTTTCGGTATTTTACCCACATTTTGTTTATATAAAAAACGTTAACATTACTGTGCGAAATAATAGACGCGCTTCTAGGTAAAGGCAGCATAAACATTAATTTTAAGAATATACTCTAGTGTTGTTCATACCAAGCCAGTGGGCTTGCTTACATTAAGATTATATCCACCATCCAAAAATGATAATATATATTTTGCTTAATAGGCATGGTCTTACATTACAATGGTGTATACCTGAAATTAACCGCCGGGCAGTACCGAACGTTAAAAACGTGTTCTAATAGCGCGCTGACCTTTGTAAACGTAATGTATCGTATTTTCAAAGACCTCTTCCGTTATAAAAGTTTACAGCCCAGGCGTTTGCTGACTGTGAATTTGTTGTTTCACAACTGCGCTTCAGTCGCTTGGTGCTACTCGTGGGTTCCCCTTGGATTTGCTGTATGGTAAAATCCTGCCGTCGTATATGGCATTTTTGCCAAGGAATGACATTTAGTGATTTGCTATAAAGGTAATTTAGATCGTAAATAAGAGTGGGAATAATTGTCGTCTGGAGGGTATCCAATCTTCCAGCTTTATTGGTCTTAAATAAACGGCGTTCAAAGCTATTATGGGTCGCGCTTAACTTCTTCAGTGCAGAATATTTTAGAGTTACAGTACATGCGGAATTTAAGCTTGCTTAGACAGCATACATGGGCAGCTTTTCGGTGTCTAACGATTGCTTAGCCTCTAAAAGCTTCACAGAAGCTAGTAGAAGTACTAATTTTCTCCAGATATTCGAAGACGGCGAGGATGAGGCCCGAAAAGAGCTTGTGCACAAGATGTTTGTGATCTGCTTTTCCAAACTCACGGATCGAACAAATACCTCCTCCTTTAAGACTTACATTTATCTAGAAAGGAAATCCACTCAAGCACATGTGTAGTTTTGATTTGCTTATTTCATATTAAATCCGGGCCAGTAGCCTCATCATTTTTATAGTGGGCAATGGCGCGATCTAATTCCTCAATTGCGAGTTAGGCCTCTACCCATGTGCTAGGTCCTGGTCCAACTAAATCGAGCAAACAGCTGGATGGAGTGGAGGTCGGTATACATAAATTGCCAAAAAACAATTTTTCGCTATCTCACACGTCTCCTTTTTTTAATCTAAAGGCGTTTGGTTGCTTTGCGAAGAGAGTAATGGCCACTCTTTATCAAGTCGCACAGCCGTGATCCTATCAAGGGGTTTAAATGTAGAGGTCGAATGCTGGAGAATTAAATCAAGACATTTTATTAGACTTCGGCTGTATGTCCTGGTCGCCCTGCTGGCCATACTTCAAGTCCACAAAAAATGCGTCCGGGGTAGTTTCAATAAAGCTTGCTTTCCAACTCAAACGTATTCACTCATCAAGTGCTACATGCGCATATTGGTTATTTGTAGTGTAATCTAATAGGTAATAAGACGGACGACGAACACCGCAACTTCCTCGTATATTGTTACGATAGTTACTACAGAGAGCTAAGCGACCACCAACCACCACAGCAACGAGTATGATGAGACTGAACAAACAGCATTCGAGGGTTGTGGCGTAAACATATCTTTTGCAAAGCTTTTTGAATAACTATAGGTTAGGTTTAGTAGCACATTGAAAAAAATCGTTGTACATGCTTGTACCAAAAAAAAAACTTTTCGGGCTGACCCCCAGCCAAGATTTAACGTCCACGGGACTGCTTTTCGCATTGCTTCATAGACGAACCCCTATACATACAAATGTGCAACGGTGAAGCTCGAACCCGCGCACCTTTGTGTCTCCTCCGGTCGCGAAGCGCAGACGAATGTACCCACCACGCCACCAGGCTCGACACATACTTGTACCAATGGGGTGATATACTTACGGTCTTTCTAAAGTATACCCCAGAGCGTGCTAAACATAATACAACTAGCAATCAATAAAAATATTTCTAAATTAATATATATATATATACACAATGATAGACAAAATTTTAAGTATAGCACCTACTACGTCCGCTCCAAAAACAAATGATACACCGCGATCGTTCTGCGCGAAACCCTTTCCAGGGTAGGGATCTGCCCATAGTAGGTCGCAAGCGAGGCCCCAGTCGGGTATATCTCTCAGTGGTCGTCGAATGTCTCGGATGTCATCCACAGACTTCATTTCGGGCGAAATCCCTCCATGGCAGCAAAAAATCTTGTCGCCTACCAGCGCCGCCAGTGGAAGCCATGCAAATAGCTCGTTGAACTTGTGATATACCTCAAGCGAATATCTATAATAAAAAGAGTAACAATACAATAACAAAAACATTATTAGCTACTGCTTCAGCATTATTATAATTAGGTTTCGCTTATAGTCTGTCCTACGTTATTTAAAATCAAATGTTACATTGTTAGTCTTACATGTATTATGTTTATCGTAAGGAAAACCTTCGTCCGTTATATTTTTACACAAAAAAACATGCCTTTAACAATAATCTTGTTTAAGCTTGCGATCGCGCAGCAGTTAGAAAAATAATATTTAACAGACAGTTGTATTAATTACTGTCAATTATTATATAAACATTCGCACATGTTTGGTTCTAGTTCGATAAATGCTAGTTTGTGTTAGAGCCGTCACCAAAATTCCAAAGCAATCTTATTGTTTACCATTCCACATAGTAGGCACTGTGTTAAAGACATATTTTTTTATGAGAAGCGCGCACGCTTGCAGAAAAAACTGTCGAAAAATTCAACGTTGGAAGGCACAGGTGAATGTAGATAACACACTATTTTTTCGTAACAACTGACGTACCTAAATATGTACTAAGAAGGGAAATAACAAATCATTCGTGGACTCTGTGCATAGTCTTATATAGCACGCTTGTATGCTCGGTGCTGTTATGGATTCGCTAGACCCTCATTGGAATGTTTATATTTGCGAATCTTTTTCACTGACCCGCTAATAGCTCTATCTCGGTTCTGCGCTATAGTATGAACTGGTTATCATCGGTGGCAATACTTTGTCCCTAACATACAAATTCCATTCTGGTTCCGCGACAATCCTGCACTACAGCCAGCGTTCTACAGTTTGCATACTTGTGTTGCTCCTCTATCTTGATCTGAAATTGAGAAAGTTTTTGCGAGTGCTCTCTGATATATATATGCATGTACTTGATAACCCGATAGACCCTCTTTAAGAAGAAAAGCCTATAGCCGTCTAACAGACTATTTCTTTACTCAAAACTAATTCCAGATTAGTGATAAGTTTTACACACCCCTATCATTTGATATTCAAGGTGATCTTATGTTATGGAAATCCGTATGCTGCAATCGACACAATCGTTAGCCTGAAAACTGTCCTGACTGTCCTGGATATGGGCCTGAAGACTGCTGCCGCTTATTGATAAACTGATTCCCAGGTGTGTGAATTCGTTCGCAAACATTATTTATGTTTTCCTGGTCTTAAGCACAACACTGGCGGTAAAGCGACCACCTGTTCGAAATTTGACTGCAGCAGTTTTTTTCCCAGTTAACCTTCAAACCCTTCTCATCCATAAGTGCAACCAGCAGAGACTTGGCTTGCTTTACCCTGAAAAGACTGCACCCAAAAAGTAACCACGCCATCTGAATATTTTAATTAACATTTAAAAGCAATATGCCCGACGGATTTGTGGACTATTATACCCGCCACAAGAAGAAGCACGATAATCTCAAAGATGCAACTAATGCAAAAAACGGGCATTAATACCACCATGTAGACGGTAACCACAAGTATAAGAAAATTCGCTAATAAGCAGTGTATACACGCATTATGTCCCTGCAATCTTGCCGTAAGTTTAGCTTGTTCAACTAACCTATGAAGAAACCTTTATTCTATCATTCTGTTTCGTGACGAAGACTACATAGTAGTTCAATCAAGGACATCGTCGGGTACTAGGAACAAGGCGTTTCAAGCGTATGCTAGAATTTTAAAATTTCTTATAGTTCCAAATAAAAGCCCTGACCCGTCAATGCTCTGGGACAAAACTGCTACAACATAAGCAACGCAGTATTTCAGAAGAAATAGAGCCTACCCGAAACGTACTATCGACCAACGGGATACATTTTTTCAGGGGTTCCTCTAAAAGATGTAATCAAGATTAACAACAAACAGTCTTATGCGCCACACGACAGCAATCGTAACTAAAAAAACGGATAGCAGCGAACTGTTTAGACTAAGCAGAAAATACTTTTTCTACACCCAATGAACAACCAGGTGTAGCTGAGAAAAGTTTAGGTCGTCTCGCTACGTGTCACAGAACATCCTCGTCACGCATCACTTTTGAGGGGCGCAGGCATAACGCTTGCAAAAGCCGACAGTAATGGGCTGTAGTAAATTAGTGGAAGCTAGCATGCCGCTTCGCCGTACGGTTAAAGACTCATTCACCACAAGATAAGAATGCTAGAATGCCTCAAGCAAACTCATGTGGCTCATAGTGGAACAAATAGTCAAATAATAGTCGCGCCTAGTCTATGAAAACCGCATCTTTAGTCCATGAAAAACGGGCTTCTATGTTACGTTAAAATAGACTCGCGTCCTTCACATCTCTCCCATTTTCAGCCCTTTTGACCTCAGAAATCGTGGCCTCGTCTGAGAGCAGCTAAAAATCCGATATTAGTGGAAAACGAAAGTTGAATGCAAGAAGCTGTATTCCGCTAGGTTTTTTAATGGTGAAACGCTAACGATAGATAGATGCTTACTGAGGTAAGCTACACCCCCTTCCTCTCCGCCTCTTATCGTTGCAAGAGTGATTCCAACAAAGTTCTAGTAATTCAAAAGAAAGAAACTAATTAGAAAAAATACTAGGTTAAACTAAATATAGTTCAATGACCTCGTAGATGCCCTTGCTCGCTCCGATTCTATGTCCAGAACTACCGTCTGATGTTTCAATATTCTATACTCCTATTTTATGCTTGAGAAAATCTTAGTAGTACACCTGAAGAAGTACCTTATCCTATATCACTCTTTAGATACAACTCAATATAGTCTTTTACTTGTACCCAACTGCTCGATACGAGGCAAAACTAGGCAATGTTTACTTTGATCGGCTGAGTGTTTTTAGGTATATGGCTATCCTTGCTTACTCAGGTCAGGAATCTTTAACCTACTGGCACGACGTCACCTGATCTAACATGGCGAGCCATCCGACCGGATAAGCGCAGTCTTTCATCATTTAGCAGTTGGATATTCACACTCTAGTCGTTGTACCGCAAGGTAAATACAAAAAATACGTACTACCTGTGGCCAAATATATTAAAAGCGAACGACGATAAACAACTGTACCACTTAGTTCATTCCCCAGACTCTTACGCGGTAATGCATTCTAGAGTTGACAGCCTTGTCCGCTGGTGTGCAAATATTATTATACTGCTCTTAACTTCAGTATATCATAGTGAGATATGGTGGCATCGAACTTGACTACACAATATGGAACAATTTTCCGACAGCTGCCCTAAAATATATCTTTTTAATATTATTACCTAACTAATAATCTTAACACCGCAAGTTTTGCGAAGGCAGCCCGGCACAACCGTCATTATGTCTCATGCAGATCGGATATCGCTGTACCGGTGTATAGCTGTTATACGTGGATCAAACACAAGCCTACAGCGGTATACCAACGCCGCAGTGTAGACGCGGTGAATCCACACAGCATCTCCGTAAAAACCGCGCCAAAGTGTGCCTTATTGCTGTAAATGACAGACTGAGCATGAGGCAACATGAAATTACACTGAAGTAATACCACAAGTATCCCGGTCATGTCGGTTAGGGGGTCACCAGGTTTTTAGTGGTTTTGAGAGTCCCCTACTATTCAGACCAAAGGGTGTGCGTTATGCATTTTTGTTCCTGGCCCCTGTAAAAAAACAATGGAAATAAAAACACTTATTAAGGAAATTGTTTTTAATCTTAGACCATCCTCCGTCCCCAGCGGGCCTGGAACTCACCGTGACGTATATCTTCAATACACCGAGGACCGCACATGTTGAGATATCTAGGGTTTCCCCAACCCTGACTAGCGCACTAGTTTCCTAGAACACGCCGCCAAACAAACTAGCAGCCAGTCACACAGTTAAACCTGGTCAGGGCCACAGGGTAAACAACTTTCACTAATTGATGGTATAGCTTTTTTGGCAAAGTTTGTTCTTCGAAATTAAGCGGCTGTGGTTCAAAATTACGGTCTAAAAAGCGAATCACTTTGACCATAGGGGCGATAGAGTATACGATCACCGAATCTATATCGTGCTCTTTTTATTTACACCGGTTATCGTGCGCGCAACCACGTAGGCCGTGGTATGGCCTACGCCTGAATCTATCAGTTTTTTTCTCGGATGGACGCATGTTGGGAGAGAAGACCGGATGAAGTCGAAAATGTTGTGAGTGTAGTGGGAATGATTGAGAAGTTAATATAGCATTATAGGATTCTAGTCATCACTTAACGGTTAGTTTATGTTACGGTGGAATGGGCCCTAAAGACATCCCATCTGAAGGGCTTTCGCTATTTCCACACCTTGGCCCGGGCGAAGAACGTTGCGAGGAGATCCAATGAAGGTTTACCTATTTCTACTAGACCTGTTGTGGGCGCAGTGAGAGTGGAGTTGGTCACGTGCTAATTGCAGTTACATCGCTGAAAGTTCGAGTCGCAACGTACGCTAGTAGCGCAGAATAAAAAAAAATGGCGGGGCGTACTATTTTCGCTGTGGAGGCAATGCCGATGAAAGCCCTGCTGATATTAACACTGCATTTTAACGCACGAGAGACAAGAGCCGTAGAAGAGCAGCACGGACGCGTTAGTGGATACCCTAATGAAAGCTGGATTGTGTGCAGAGAGGATACATCGATATACGAACGTATTGCTTTTGATCCTTAAGAGCAAAAATCAGTAAACTTTACAACAGGAATACAGTTGAACAGAGTGTACGGCGCAGCGGTGATTCCAAAGCCGGTAAAGGACCTCCCTAACGTAGAAGGGCTTGAGCATAGATGCGTTTGAAATATAAATAAAGCAGCGGGAGATGAAGGTAAAACATATATTTGATACTCTGCCAACTCCGACCACCGGGTAAATGCAAACCGTAGACAGCTCTATAAAGAACATAGGGCCGAACATAAGCAGCTGCTGACGATAAGCAAATTGTCCGCGGAGTTTCAGAGATGGAGTTCGAAAACACTTCCTCATACCTGGGTCTTAGGTCCTTGATATAGAGTTCGAAAACACTTTGTCATACTTGGGTCTTAGGTCCTTGATATGGAGTTCGAAAACACTTCCTCATACTTGGGTCTTAGGTCCTTGATATGGACACGAACTTCACGCCACATATCGACGACAGGTGTCGAGTAGCAACATTTGCAGTATATTTGGAGGTGGCGTATATTTGTCCACTGTCACTGCATAACTTTTAAGCTGAAGATTGTGCCCCGCACTGAGTTACAGCCATGGTAGAGTCTGAACACATCTCTCGGCGACAAACTTTGATCAGCTGGAGAGGCATTTTACCACAAATATGAAGCAGGTTCTCTGTCTCCTCGGAGCGCGAGGAGTCGCTTCATACATTTGCTTGCCGGCTCTAGATTGGCAGTGAAAGCAACCAGAGTCGGAGAGGCAGATATCACCAATTACAGAACCTTTCCAGAACCTTTTGCAGGACTGGCAGAAAAAAAAATTGCCGAAGCATCGGCCGAGGTTGGACACCTTGATGGCCAGTACCATCATTACTGAGACTCATCCCAACGTATTCATGAGTCACGTATATAACCAATCTGGACTCCTATTTTCCGAGTGCATCATGTCCTGACCACCCTGTGCTCCACTCTAGGTTTTCACCAGCCATGCGACAGGATGCTGGATCTGCTCACAGGTTTCCGCTAAATACCATGCAATGAGCTGTAAGACGCCTCAACGATCACTGCACTTTTTCTCATTGTTGGCGGTCGTTAGCGTCCTTTGTATATATCTCGAAAACTGCAACTGAATTATAAATTACATTAAATGTATTTATTTGTACTATTAAACAAATGTATATAAAAAAAACTATATAGCGGCTGATTGCTAAGCACCAGTCCTCTAGTGCTCTAATTTTAAACGTCCCCTAGCGACTCTTTTTCAGACAGATTACTGTTACATACGAAAGTGGAGTTTTTCCCAAGTACACATATCTTTCGGTAATCCCCTAAGAGTTCTGCTACTTCATTGTGACTAATATAACTAACGTGCTTTTTATAGATATATTATATACCCCTCTACTCACCGATGACCATGAAAATGTCCCTGCAATGGCTTGTGCTAAGTCTGCAAGGGATTTTAATAGTAATTTTAAATGAAAGGAAGCAGGCGCTGCGTTGTACATTATGGACACAGTAGCAAAAAACTGACTAATAGGCATGATGAGAAGACGCAGTGAAGCTACGAAGCGTGTATGACTAACATTCTTGAATTCTACCGACGGCGCCAGTGGCCAGAAGAGAACTTTGGAAATTCGCACAGGGCGCGTTCAAAAAGTCAGACTGCCACCAAACCAACAATGCACCTGATAAGGAAGCGGCCGCTGTTAGGAAGTACTACCGCGGTTAATCAGGCGCATAGACGAAAGGTCTGCAGACGCGAGGAAATCGAAGATTGGAATACCAGTGAAGCCGGAAGAAACGTATGTAGCAGGTGAAAAGAAAGACCGCCAGTTTGAAATCTGCAGCGTAAAATCAGTGCTGCGGAGGACACTTCCCCCGTTGCTGCCCAGGAGCGCACTTGCGCGCTACACGGCAAACTCCGCGGACGGAGATGGCCAGAAGCCTGACAAGATGATGGTAAGAGCGGACACAATGAAAACTGAGCCATTGTTTTATCTGTTTATGAGGAAAGAAAGCTGAGCCGTTACTCAGCTCTTTTTGGTGGGCTATATATAATTTGAGTCAACCTACCTTTGATTAACACGCTTTTTAGTTGATATGGGGGCGGCAGTAACCCAGTTAGTGATCATGAAAAATATGTGCGATAATTAAGGTAAATTATGGCCTGCAGAGAGAGTAATTCGAGTGTATAAGGCAATAAAACATGCTGGATATCTGGGACTGCTGTCTAGAGACAGAAGCGTGCTAAGTGAAGTATCTAGTAGTAATAGGTCGGAAAGCGATTCTAGGAACTAATGCACTCGGAAAAATAGGAGCACAAATGTTCGTAGCGGTGACTCGTAATACCTTGGGATGAGTAGGATTTTGGCTAACACAATCCCACTAATAACAATGCTAGCCAAACAAATATGGCTATAATTAAATCTAAAGGAAGTCAACGAAACAATAGTTCTAGATACAACAAAGAACCTGTTTACTGAGTTGAAAGAGGCGTCTTTGTTTCCATACTTAACTCTGCACTATGAATGTGTGAAGGTACTGCCATTCTCAGGATGAGAAAGACATATTGATCATAGTAGATTTTCATTATTGCTACGCCGGTGAAAAACAGTTAGTGAAACCCCAAACCTCAAACGGCGTAGACAAGTAGAGTTTTGCTTAGAAAGCAATCTTGACTACACTCACCTCAAGTGTTTAGCAGCTCAAGATTATTGAGGTTAAAATGCGTATCCTCCTCTTTATTGGAAGCTATAGCAGGCAGTACTGATACATGCGTAAAACAGAGCCCTTTCAAAATCATACACCAGCTAACCATTTACGGTTCTGAAGGCAAATTGTCTATTGAGTTAACTTTTAAGAGTAGAATCAATTAAATAAATACAGAATACCAATATATAATATCTGCGCCCCCAGAACAAATCCTGTAAACCAGGTTGCTTCCTAAGTCCCGGTAGTGAAATCCACTTTAACGCTTGCAGAAACGTCTTCAGATGGTCCAGCACTGTAGAGTAATACTTACTAAGCACTTTTCAGAGATTGTCTAGAGAAACCTAACCTGGAATAAGCACAACTGCAACAGCAATGAAAAATAGACAGTGTTGGACCGCACGGTTTGGGCGTGTGTAAATACCTCAGTCTGCACTCGGACAAGAAGCCGTAGATGGCGTTGATTCGCAGCGTCTCATGATTTCCTCGAAGAAGAAACACGTTTCCTGGATAGCGAATCTTGTAGATCAACAACAGACACAGCACTTCGACCGAGTTCCTTCCCCGATCAACGTAGTCGCCGAGAAATAGATAGTTGGCTTTAGGCGGGTGCTTTCCCTGCTGAAGGATGCGCAGCAGGTCGTGGTACTGTCCGTGTACGTCTCCGCAGATATTCAGCGGTGGATTGAGCTCAATGAGAATCGGCTGCTGTTCGAGAATAGGCACCGCCTCCTGAATCAGATAGAGAATCTCGGCGCGACTCAGCTCGACGTGGGGCACTTTTGATCGGCGCACTTCGAGCAACCGCCGAAGCATTGCATCGACGTCTACCGGCATCTTGCCGGGGAGCTTTAAGCCAGCGGTCGAGACACGCTGGCGTTGCTACACGCGGGTTTGATGCACAAGATTCGACAAATACACGGACCAGTTGTAGCTGGAGCAATTCCCAGTGGGCCAGCTTCGTCGTTTGCCTGTCGTTTGGCGCCACTTTGGCAATCCCGGTCACGAAAGAACATCCAGTAGTCCACCAGTGTTACCGTCAACCGGCTACGAGACAACCAACAAGGCGAAAATCTGTGCTAGAAGACACAGCAATCACAACAGCCTATGCATCATTTGTATTTTAAATCATTTACACATTTCAGATTATTTGTTATATTTTCCCTTGGTCTCAAGTTATCTCTCAATTAAAGCACAATGCTGCGTTTTGGCCACAACGCCCCTAAATATGATTTCGCATATAGGGCTAAGCAATGCTCATTAAATATTTAGGGGTGCTTACACGTGCCTGTCCTAGAGGCTCCGACCAACGTCGACCAAAACACTGAGGCTTGTTTCCCGGAATTCCAAATGATATATGCCGTGTTTGTTGATTTCAACCCCGCTTTCGACTGTTTCCAGCACCATCGTCTCTTAACTGTATTCTGCGATTGTTTCAACATAAAGGGTAATATGTACAACCTTATCAGGAGTATACGATGTACCAACTATGTACAAAATACAGAATGTGCCCAACTTTGTCAAAGAGCAAGTCTACAAAGAACATCTGCAATTCTATTTGAACAAAGCATCTTACAATCAACATCAATAATACTTAATCAAAAATTCCAAAGTAAACCAAAATAATAAAGCTAATGGAAGCATATTTGAACTTGTGAACTTTTTCACATATTTAGGCGTGACAGCCACACCTAGGCTATCCTTCACCAACCACGTTAAAAGAAAATGAGGAAAATCGCGACAATGTTTCTTGGGGATATTCGCGAAACAGACTTGATGAATAGTATACATTTATTCACACTAACAAATTGAATACAGCAGAATTGAAAATGATATGAAGGCCATTTCGACACCATTATAGGTGCTTAGGTAGATAATCTTATATTATAACAATATAATAAACCCCGAGCTGGACACGCGCTCGATAGCGACAGCGGTGATAAATGTATTGGACCGACACAATTTCTGATAGTGTTATAATATGTATACTTACTACCAATTCATGTTGATGAAAATTTGATGATGATTAACAATTGTCACATTCAAGTACAGTTCACAATCCGCTGAGATTGTGGAATGTAAAATCATTTAGATCATGCGCAATGTAAAGTAAATTAGACCATGCGCTATTCTTGTTATAACACGAAACCTTATGTACCTATACAAAGAGCTTATTACACATATAATATTGTAACGACGTGGCTAGCAAAAACTTAACCAGGCATGTAGTGCTCAGTACGGCGGCAACTACGAAACAAACACAAATCGATGTAAACTTCGACCGATTTCAGAGCAGAGTCTGGCATCTCACAAGATGCTAGCACGCTGCGGACGATGGAGGACATTAGGGTTTTGGCGTAGAAGGCTGTGGCCGCCCTTTGATTGGTTGGATGAGAAGGGTCGTCATCGGCTGGTGATCGGCTGGGACGGTTGAGCACATTGGGGACATATGGCGCGGACGATGCGGCCGTAGGAAGTGGCCGGTTAGAATTGATTTGAATCGCGCCATGATGCGTAGACAGTGTACTTCTTAGTTGGACCATTGTTGTACTAGCCAGGGGGTGGAGCGGTTCGTCACAGTATATTACGTACCGTCCGTCTGGTGGATTAATGTAAAAACACATAGAAAGTTCCTTAGGAGAGTCGTCTCACAAGGAAGTCCACCGCAATCAATCATAGGGGCTACGCACTTGTCTGTCGGCTGGCGGACAAGCTAATGACAGTCATTAACACGAAGAGCCCCATTTTCACAAAGCTAGCAGGATCTTTTGCATAAACCTAACCTTACCTCGGCCAAACCCCAATAAGATCATAAACTGGAAGGTGCAAAGCGACAAAAAGTTTCTTAGTGACCACAACGTCATCGAATTCACGTCTACTACTTCAGTCGCGTTTGCAACGTGAAGACGAGCCCCCGTATCCTTGGTCATGCTTCTGCTGAAAGAACGCTCAAATCTATAAACAAAAATCTCTGCCATCCGCCAAACAAACACGAACGCTTAACGGGCCACGGCTTTTGGTGTGATGGATCGCTGGCTTCTTAAATGATTGAAGCGTACATCACTAAAGTGTGCCAGCAATTCAAATTCTGTCAGATTACTTACAGCAGATATGTTGTCTTGCTTGGAAAGTGAGTCAATACTAGGAACCACGTCAGCTGACACGCTTAGAGGACACCAGAACTGCAGCGCCTAAGGAACGTATTTCGGACGCTTGGTATAACTTACATTAACTTTCTATAAATGTGGTCAAGCGGGGTTCCCAGACAAGAGAGCAATATCTAAGCTTGGAAAAAGCGAAGTAATAATAAAGACGAGTGTACACATGAGAACATGGCGCAATGATCCATAACCTTGGTAAAGTGGGGGCTAAAATTAAGATCAGACAAGGTTGAGCAAATAACATAAAAAGTTGTAGGTCATTCGCATCTTCTAGATATTTGACATTTAGTGGCAAGCGCTTCTTTATGCTTCAAACAAAAATCGTGTACAGAAGGAGGATAAACATCCCCCTTAAGGCACTCCAGATATTGCGGGATATGGCCGACTGAGGTTGTTACCAACCTTTACTTGAAATCTCTCTTAGAGTGGGCGGGTCTGCTGTCCCTCCTAGCTCAGAAAGAAAATGCCTTGGGATTACACTACACAAACATTTGAAATGACAGACAGTCCGAGGTCAAACGTCAGGGTTTGCTGCGCTGTGGTGATCTCATCGTGTGTTCGAGAAGAGTTAAAACTTGGCGGGACCTTCTAGTACTACGCCTCTAGAGCCAATCCAAATTTACCGGATTACCGAGCGCCGCGAGCTCAACGACCCTAGACAAGCTCAGGATTGTTCAAAATGACGCAATTAGAGCCAAAATTGGTCTACCTCGTCGAGCGTGTCAATGCCACTCCTTGGTGCACCAGGCACGGGCTTCTTAGACTTGATCAGCTGACACGTTTAAGGTTGGCGGTGATAGCCTATAAGGTGCAAAGCTTCAGATTGTGCCTTCGACTTCGCCCTAGCCCCAGAACGACCGCAGCGCTACGAGGGTTAACTCCCTCGTAGGGGGTCCCCATGTTCAGACTCAACACTTTCCATAAGCCTTGGGCTACTTGCTGTCCACCGTTTGGAAAGAGTTACAACTGTAGTTTTGAAATGCAAACTAGGTTGTTACGTGTTGTTGTTTTAAACGACATCTTCCATTGAAGCTGAAGAACAAGTGATTTATAGCGAAATTTGTTTTAAACTTTCATTGGGATAGTTCCTTTGTGGTTTTATTGCTTAATTCTTACACTCTCGTTTTTTCACTTGGATATTTATTATATCAATTATTTACCGTTTGTTGTTAAAATTATTACTGCTTGCTTGTCAAATTTCTTGTTGTGATTTCCCGATGTTCGAGTTGCATATTTTGTGGGGTGCGCTTATCGATTTGATGATTTGTGCATGCCTGTGCTTAAATGAAAAGTAACAGATTGCCAACTTAATTTATGTAAATTGTTTGTAACGGACATATATATATATATATATATATATATATATATATATATATATATATATAAATATATAGATTCCCACAATATAATTGCGTTCTCGTACTTGACTTAGATAAAGTCCAATAGAATGTAACAGTAGGACAATATTCAGACAGGCCCAGCAGACCTAAATCTAACGAAACTCAGAGAAGACCGAGCCTTCATGAGCTGATCAAGTAATGATAGCTGGCATGGTATTGATAAATATTTGGTTCCTGAAAAGGAGCGTACAACGATAAACGTTGCTGCGTTTAAGTTGGTGCGGCTCCCACGGCTAGAAATGACTTTTCGTTGGCAGACGAAGAGGTAAAAGATGTATTATCGCAAGCATGCAATAGGTGCTCGACAAGTTAATGTTTTACTTTATTTACTTTATATATTATTTACCCTGTTGCATTTGTGTTAATAGGCATAATGAGGACTCTGTTCCTTCTAATAGTCAATCAAAGTTTCCTCTAATAATAACCAGATGACCTTAAAACTCTCACCGTCAACTGTCATGCCATTTCCTTAATAGGCACAATGTTAAAAATTACTAAAATTACTCTTATAAAAATTAAATATATGCATTTAAAAGTCTCCTACATTGCAATATTGGCATTCCCTTTCTTTGCCCAATACAATCTTGCTGTGCGCTTCGAGATATCGGTACACTGCTGCAGGTCCTGTACACAACCATCCGACATCAGAGACTTGGCAGCTCACCAATAAGATGACAGATATAAAACGAGAAACGGCGAGTACGTCTGAAGCAGTCAAGGCATTTGCTGAGTGATCAGCTAATCAGCAAATGCACTGGAAACTCAAACAAACTGAAAGCTGATCTATGTGGACGTGAACCGCGCTGTTTGACAAACCAATAAAAATGTAGGACAACTAGTTGGAACGGAGAATACCGTGTCTTCTGGTTTCTTAAAAATGATAAGCACTTTGTGGCGCACGAGATCAACCTACCTTGACTTGGACACTTTTTAGGCACCACAATAGGTGTCCTAGATAAACTACGTCGATGAATAAAAAACAGGTCGGCTGCAAAATAATCGTTGCATTTTAAAATGGGGCTTCTGCCTCTGTACCTATCAAAGTAGGTACTTTGATACTGTCATTTTTTTTTTGCCACTGTCGTTACTCAACTCTGCAGACGCCAAGCTTCTCTTGGCGCCTGCGCGGTTGTTTTTGCTGGTCTCTCCAGCAAGCTTTCTCGTCTTTGGCTCGGTGACGTCACCTCCTTCTGTGCTGTCTGCTAGCCTGGCTTTCTTGTTTTTCCGCGTTGTCCGCGTTCCGCCGCTTTTCTCCACGCAAATTTTGTCACTTAGCGTGGAGTTCAAACCCCCTGTAAGTGTAAGGGCTGCGGCAAAATGTTCTAGCGGGATTGCCTCGATTTTGGCAACCCGCTCCTGTAGTGCCGTGTGTGCTAACCACAGTTCACAAAGTTCCACTGTAGCTCGCTCAATCGGCCCGCACAACGTACCGTGACTTGGTTCCTGGGTGTCACAGGCTCCACACGGAGCCGAGTGCGCATCCTCGGGGAGCACGGGGTTTAAACAACCCCGTGGAACACTTTTGAGCAGCCTTGACTGCACACCACTAGTTGTTCACCCGTCTTTAACGGGAGCGAACACTTCGAACAACCGAACATCACGACTGCTAGCAGACAACTGATATGTTGTTATGTCTTACATTAACGCTTGTTCGTGAAAAATCGTAATTTTTTTCCATTACGGCCAAAAATGTATGTCCAAACGACCAGCCTCACACAATAGCAAATTTAATGCCCACCATTTTCGTACCAAAGTGATGGTGCTGCGTTACGTAGTTGTCAACTAAATAAGCTTTTTCGATAGCCATATTGGAAGCGAAGGCATGCATACTTGCATAGGGTGTATGAGAAAGTTAGGTAGATAATATGAGGTTTGGTAGTACTCGGCAAGAGAATAATTTTTCTTAGTGGAAGGAGGGGGCGGAAACGTCTTGGCAAAATGTTACGGTTCTGAGCGTGAAAGCTTTACCGTAAAACAAAACAACTATGACTGTTGAAAAAGCTTAGTTACTTGACAACTGCGTTACGCAGCACCATCACTTTGGTACGAAAATGGTAAGCATTAAATTTGATATTGCGTGAGAGTGGTCTTTCGGACGTTCATTTTGGTCGTAATAAAAATAAATTAATGATTTTTCGCGAAAAAGCGTTAACGCGCTCTCTTCTTTTCACGCTTTTCACGAAAAAGCTACCTTAATCTGGCTATTTGCTTTTCCCTACGCAAGCTCGTGAATTGTCTTCCGTTGTGCAGCATTTTTCACTGAACACGCCGGTATAATCTATTTGTGCGTTAACTGGTTCTTCCGCAAACGTAGATTTCGCACAACTATGTAGGAGAAGAAAGGCAGAATAACTACTTTTATAAACTTCATTCTCTCTCTTAAACAAGACGTTTTCGCCCCTCCTTCCATTGGGAAAAATTATTTTCTTGCCGACTTCTACCAAACCTCAAAGTAAGGATATAACGATATGAATGACCCTGTATATAACAATGACACGAAGAATATCGCACCCTTTTTATGACTTCTGCGATAGTAGTCCGTCGAAAACATGTAAACGAAACAGCAATATTCAATACTGGATCAAAACCGTAAACTAAACTAAAATCTTTCTTAAACAATGCTGCCTAGACGCAACCTTGTTTGCAGAGCGTTTCAGTTACACCCACTAAACACATAAACAATGTGCTGGCCTGGCGTATGTAAGGCGGATCGACAAAAAGGGTTTCTAATCTGCTTCCCTTTAGACATATTTAATTGACTTGCTTCATCTACCATTGTGTGCACAAAACAACCCGTTTTGTGCAAACAAAGGCGCCGTAAACCCTATTATATTTTAAAACGACGAGATCGCGAATCCTGTGAAATCATTTGAGGAAGCTCGCAAACGGTTATTATATTTGAGGCCCTATTTCTCATTGGCCCGAATGTTTCATCATTATTAATTTTCATAAATGGACCAATACACTTGACCTGTCGAATGATTGTCAAGTCCTTTATGAACAGGCCATCGTTATAGTAGAGTGCCTTCTCAATAACTTTTATCTATCCTCGAGGCGCCTTCTCTGGGTCTATTCCCACTTTCGAAGAGCGGACTTGAGCGAGCGAAATCTGGAGGTTCGAGCCTCTTTCCAGACCTACCGAGCACGTCGGGCGTGCACTTAACGTTTTCTCGGGTGACCTAAGACCAACGATGATCGAAGATGTCTCATCAACTCTGCTATTAAGCCCGCTGACATTTGCTTAAATTCATAAGCGCGCACATATTTTTTTATATATCGTTCCATGAATAAAAAAGAGTAACAAGATATATAGGAAATATTAGCCCATTGTAATATCATAAAAATAGCGTACATTTAAGCCCTGCACTTGCCACACATACCGACTGCGGTTTGCCTTCTGCTGTCCGGTCGGCTTTATTCTAGCCACCACCGCTTGCGGCACAGATTAACCGCGAGTACAGATTAGACCCCGACACTGGCTGACACAAAAGCAAGTCCTTCGTTTTCCAGGCTTTTGTCTTTCCAGCGGGGGGGGGGGGGGAAGGGGAGTGGTGCGTCTCACAATTTTTGCTTCTTGGTTACGGCCGCCTCCAATTCTGTCCTGTGGCGCATTCTTAAAATCCGCCTCCGCCACCTCTAATGTGCTCTATCTTCAATAGGAAGGCGTTGAACTACTACGCAAACGAGCTGCTACCACCGTAGAGGCTCACCCAGTACCCGCCCGAACGAGAAGACTGCGCGCGCAGTAAACGTCCCTGCCGTCAGTAGCAGACACCATGGGTGGCTCATAGGGCCCCCGACTTCTTCAGGAACATGCTCGTCTGAGGTTGAGCCTTAGAAAGTGGCGGCAGCCTCGGCGGTGGCGGCGACGACTAAGGGGAGGCCTTTTGTACAACGGATACCGAAGAGCCAGCCGGCCGTCGCTTCTAGGTGGAGGCAATGTGTGTCTAGGGTGAACGACGATGAAACCTCCCGTTGAACGAAACAACAACGACGACGACGACGATGACGGCACCGCTGCCAGCCCTGCTACTGTTGTTGTTACTGTTGTTGTTGTCGTTGTCGTCGCCGTTGTCATCAGCGTTCCTGTGGCGCTTTTGTCTCAAAGACCCGCCGCTCCCCGCTCCTCGTTCACAGTGACTATCAGCAGCAGCAGCAATAGGCGCACGAACAGAGGCAGCATTGGCTGCCAGCCGACTACTACGGTATAGGCGTCGTCGTCCGCCAGACGCAACGGTGGTCGTTTGAGCCGGGAGCCGCCCGCGCACCGCGACAACGCTCACGACCGTTCGTTTGGCCAATGGTAGAATTTATGAGGAAGGACACCGTCAGCTAGGCCGCCTCTCGGCGGCCCTTCGCATCCTTTTTCTCTCGATTTCTGCTTTGTCTGCTTCTCTCTGACAATCTGTCACACTCCGCCCTAGTGTTGTGCGAAAGAAAACACAAGGGTCTCTATTATTTGCCGCCCTACTTCTCTGCCTCCCACTCCTCACTCTTGCTCTCCTTCTCTGTGTCGACTCTCTCTGCGTTCTCTTGTGCCACCGATGAGTTATGGCTCTATGCTGTTCTGATAACAGGAAACCACGACAGGACAGGACGGGGGCGCTAGGATGCTTAAGAGAGAAAGAGAAGGCCACGTTGACTACGGGCAGACGGAAGAGAACACGAGACGAGTGATACAAAGTTAACGCGAGAGAGCGCGCAGAGATAGTAGCCGCATTTCGCTGATGAAAGCCATTGTGGACAGCCGAGCCGAAAAGCTTGACCACAAGCCGATGCGATGCCCCGACATCGCCCCTCGACGAGTCCAGATATGATGTGAGTGCAGAATGAAGGGCATGTGTGAGCAGTAGTGGTGGTGGTGCCACCGCCACTCCACCGTGCTATCAATATATCACCGAGAAAACGAATTTATAGACGGCCTTGCTCTTCGAAGAGAGACGACGAGATGCTAAAATGAGATGAGGCAAAGGCCACGAGCAACTGGAGATGAAGAGGGCAGAGAACGAAGACCTAAGTGAGGGAGTCCTTACCTCCCACGATTCCTCGAAAGCTTCGGCGTAAATGCTGCACGACGGGCATTTGACCCCCACCCCACATTAAAATAAATTCTTGTTTGTAGCGCAGCCAGCTTAAACAACTGCGATACCTTTGGGTATAGATTTGGTAAGAGCGGAAATTGACACATGCAATCACGCGTGATATACTTAGCCGTCGGGTGCTAGTTCCACATGCGCGGCCGAGAAATATGGGATTGACGATAGGGCAGGAAAGATCTTGGTTTTAGAGAAGAGGTTTGTTGTAGATTAGGTGTACTTTCGGGTTAGCCTTGAAGTCATCTTTGATGTGTACCGCTTACCTAGGCTGACTGACTCAAGGCTAGGTTAGGTTGTTCCTTCTAATATGGGAATCGCATGTATTTTTGTGACTTCTGTTGTAGCAGAGTATCTTGGGAGCATATGGTAGGTTGTACCTTTGTAAATCTACGGTGACCGACGCAGATCAACACTGATATCACAGGAATCGCGCATTGTTAATTGCACCGAGTGCGTGCAATGACGTGCGCTTTTGCTAGGTGACTATTGTCAGTGTTCGTAGTGTGTATATATATATACTGGAAGACAGACGAATAAAATGGTTGATTAGAAAATAAGGCATACAAGGCTTCCGGAAACAAATTATTGATGGGTCGAATACATTTTGTACTAACGGAAGGGTTACCTATACAGGGTGATGCAGGAATATTTGAAGCGCGATATACAGAATTGTAGAGCTCGTTAAAGCAAATATTTTTTCCAATGGAACATGGTCTCTGAGAAGTCTTGTTTCGGAGTGAGAGTGAAATTACTACAATTTGTGACACTGGTGTTTTTGCCCGACATAGGAGCACAAAATGTGCTGTTGCGAGACAACCAGTCTTCCTATACAGAAACTAAGCACACCATCGTGTTCGTGATAAAAGTCTGCTCCATATCCAAGAAGCATATGCAAGGCAGGTCAGAAGACGCGACATGGTCGCTTAGAAGAGAATTCGCCAAAAATAAAGTTCTTTATTAGCGTTCACGCCAAATACTTTAGAATCATAACCCTACAACTAATCACAGCGCTCAAAACGGACATATCCAGCCAATGCGCAATTCATGGCGATCATTTTGGTACCAAACGTATGGCAATGCGCATGTCCAGATTAAATGCATGTAAAATGACTGTGGGGACGTTCACTACCGCCGACGTGTCGCGCGACAGCCGCAGCGCGTCATTTTTCATGCACTTAACCTGGACATGCCCTCCGAAAAATCGTAATTACTTCGCAACCACATCCTCTTGGCACTAATTATGTGGACAGCTCGAAGTTACAGTCATACGAAACTAACATTGCAGTTAACGAACTAAAGGAGAGTGTGAAATAGTCCTATTAACAACATAATTACAGATTGTTAAATATGACTACAGAGAAAATAATTGTAGCAGCACAGCCTTATAAACTGGAGGAAAGTCCACTATTTCCCAGGTAGGGCCAGACAGTGGGGCGACGGGAGATGAAAGGTGGATCAAAATGGAGGAGCACAGGGCTGAGACTAGGAGCGGAGGCATCTCTCACGCAATGACTGACGAGCAGTTGAAAGCTAAAAAGAGAGTCGCCTAATGTTCACGGAAGGAAGAAGATAGACAGAACAACAAAAATCAAGAGGGGTTATAGAAAAACAACCCCAAAACGCCGGCCTGGCCTAAGGGCAACGATTAGATCGCTCGTAGAGCTTGGTGAAATTTTGCGAACCACACGCTCTCATGTAGACGTAGATTAAAGAAGAACCAAAAAGCTCCTTAAGCTGCGGGCGCTCACTCGCAGTAGAATGTCGTCAATAGAGTAGACGTAAAGCCACGCGGAACGCAAAATTAGAGAACAAGGGCACCATCGAAGACGTCGGAAGAAAATCAGGCGCCTGAATAAAGGATTGCCTTATGGGAGATCGACCCGCTCTTAAAGGTCTGCACGGTCGCCCTATAGGAGATTGATCCCTTGTTAGAGGAGAAGGGAGTGGAGGGGGCTCTGGTATGGTAGTCCCTTGTAGTCGTGCCACTGGTGGTGGAAAGGGATCTTCTGGCCCATAAAGCCCTAGAACTAAGGTCGAAGTATTGCAGGCCTGAGGAGTGGTTGAGACATCCTAACTGCTTTAGACGCCAAAAACCGGGGGACAAAGCCTTGGACCGCAAGGAGACCGAGGCCGTGAGGAAGGTCTGCAATAAATGTGGCAGCCCAGACTATATTATTAAAGACTGCAAAGCTGAGGTGTCAAGTTGCCACGTTTGCGGAGTGGACGGGCTCTGCGCAGTCAGCATGGCCTGCTTTTCCTGTGCAGGGGAAAGGTGCAGAAAATCTAAATTATCTGTCCAATTTGCATTTTTAGATGTGTTTTTAGACGATATTCCTGTCATCGTCTAAGTTTCAGACACTTTCCGCATGTAGAGTTCCTACTACTATTTCGGGTTTGCTAAAGAAGGCTAGCTTCAAAGAAATTGTTCAAAAAAATGTATGTTATAATTATAATGAGATGTTATTTTTTTGTTGAAAACAGTGTATAATTATGCATACATGACCCTTGAGTAAAGGTGCTCTTAACTTGACTTGTTCTCAGCCCGTGAAGATCCTTTTTGTACGTCTGCAGGCCGGCTCGTTTAAATAGCCTGCGTGATTTTTTTCCACCATCTATAAGTAATTTTTAACCATTCTATAAGTATTTTTTTCTTTTTATAGACGCTCTTTGGCAAACCATTCTAAAATTAATCTGAAACTAATCCCCTCCATGCCTCAAGGCTGATATTGGACTCCTGGTTCTAAATTGTGGGCCAACGAAAATCCTTAGTTTAAGCCAGATCGAGTGCCCGTGTCTGATGTCCTTTGATTTTTTTCTAAATGGGAGGCAAGTAGAATTTTTGGTGATATGGACGTGTTCGGACAACTATGAGCGCTTGCGTCTCCTTCCATCGCACCTTAGCTAAGGTTAATAGCCTGTCGTTATCTTTGCGTACATTTCCTCGCGTCCAAAGGCATATTTATGACTTTACAAATGAGGGCGGCAAAACACTACCGTCAAGCTACCGCACAATACCTTTGATTGATTAAAACCTCAAAATATTTTAGAAGATGCTTGACTCAATTCAACACCTTAAATCCATTATAATTCTAAGCTGCTCTGTTCGGCATTTAAAACCTCTATGGAAATCAGTACTGTCGTTGCCGTAGCTTTTATTTTCATAGGCTGTGTTTTCTCGTGTACATACTTCAAAGCTACGATGCTCAGCAGTCACAGTCGAATGATTTCGCTGGTGCCTATCCCTTTGAACCCAGGCTGTGATCTTAGGAGCCGTCGTATTTTGTTGGCGATCGGTTAACGTACCCCACAGGGTTCCATCGTCAAATGGAAAAACAAGTCATGAGGGCCTTTAAATACATTTGGACTGTTTGGAATCAGCAAGACAAACCTAATGTTGTTTCCAATACTTCAAACGAAGCTTCACCTGAATTACGAACCATTCCTTGTATGCAAAAGTGGCCCTTCTAGAGACCACGAGGTGTTTCGGTCTTTTGTTACATGAATGCATGAAGGTGCGCGCACGCGCATGTTATTATGTTCAAATGCTACGATCATAATGTTTTTGCGCCATGTAAGGCTGCTAGGTATCTCTATCGACGGCTTTTTTAGAGGACTAACTGGAAAATGTGGTTGCACGCACGGTCACCACAGCAAGGAAGCTCCCTGCAAGCGTGAGCCAGTAGTGTGGGGCGCCACACCACTAAAAACCGATCCCGTACCCGGATCTGACTGAAGACTATTTGCAGGGTTTATCAAATAGTCAGGAGGGGGAGGAGTCTATCACTCCTGGCGTGTGTGCTCCCCGGGAGCGACGGAGAGGGGGGCACATAGGGATTGGCCCTAATTTTCTCTTGCAGTATGGCTTTTAAGACTTCACTTATGGTGTTCCAGTACAGGAATGTTTCCGTCATTTTTGCAGAGGCATGTAAGCTAGAAGCCGGTGTCTTGAATAAAAGCGGTAGAGTTGCGCGCTGCTCCGCCATGCTGTGAACCTCGGAACAGTCTGTTCTGATCCATTGCCGCAGTAGATGCCGTCCCGCTTCCTCTGCCATAGGTTGACTGCGCTTAGCTGCCTTCAGGTTACAGGGGATCGTTCCAGCAAGAACGAGGGCCGCCGCTGCGCTAACCGTTCGGTATGCCGCTGTTGCCCTAAGGGTCCCAACCGTCTGGGCCCGATGCGGCAGTTCCAGTTAGCGACGATATGTACCTTCTGTAAGGATGTGGGTGGGCACACCCGGGGCTCCGTACAGGGCAACTGACTCGGCAGCGGACATGATTATTCCACGTCTGGATTGTTGAGGTCGATAAGTGTAGGGCATGAGCCGTGAGAAGTTGTCGGCTGTCTTGATTGCTTTCTCCGTCACCCACCGCGCGTGTTCAGTACCACGTAGACCCCTGTATAGGGTGACCCCGAGGTGCCTCACCTTGCTGCCGACTGGGATATCCTGGTCTTCTAGACGGAGGTGGAAGGCAAAGCAGGTCCCTCCAAGAGTATGACCTCACTTTTAGCAGGGGCGAGAGTAAGCCCCGCAACTTGCACCCAGTAAGCGACTTTGACAAGCGCTTCATTTGCACCGCTCTGCAGCTAATCCCGTGTTCAGTCTTAGACGGTGAGGATCAGGTCATCGGCATATTCTGGTCTGGGGAAGGTTTTCCGCCCACCGAAAGTTAGGCTCGCTGCGAGCAGCAAATTTTCTTCCGACCTGCCGCTGATCTCTTAGAGCATATTGTGGGCACCTCTACTGCAATTGCAGTTTACCAGAAATACTAAACAACTCGATAGGCAACGTCCTGCGGAGAACCTCCTTGTTGTTCTGTGAGGTAGTGCCCTTTATAGCGCCCTGATCAAGAACCGTTTTAGTGATAAACCGTCACCTCTCAATTTCCTTATTTGACGCAACACGACCACTCCCGTACTGCGGGCGAGGCCGGCCTCGTGTCGGCAGCTGCTGCCCACTCTATGGACGCTTGAGGTCCTCCTCTGAATGGTAGTTTTCAATCATAGCAGTGATGTTTTTAGTCTGCCGCTTTAGAACAAGGGTGCCGGGCGTGCATTGGTATCCAAGTTCGCGATCCCATTGACAATCAATGTGCCGACTCAATTCCTTCCTGTCCTAGCTTTCTACCGTGAAGTTCCTTCGCCGGGCTCTTTATCAGTATGTCCTTTTTTTATATTGGCCGCGTGGTTGACAACTTTTTGTGCTATGATACCTATCTTGTCGAAATAAATATTTGAGACCGCTTCTTTGGCATTGCCCCGCCAGGAATTGTTTTGCTGCCTTCATTGAATGTCCTTCATAAGCCGTTTTGCAGTTGCTATTGCCCTGTTTTTTTGCCCAGAAAATATGGTAATATCTGCTCTAAAACTCGAAAATAATAAATTAAAACACAAAATAACTAAGTAAAACATTAAATTAGTTAATACTATTATAAACCAACCATTAATTGACATATACATTTAAATATATCAAATAATAAACTAAATAACAATAATCACATAAGTCAACTAAACCAATTGAAATATTTGAAATAAAACTCGAACCGGTCTTGCTTAGACCGGTTGTCTGGTCTCTCTGGCGCTACCACCCTGCTATCCACTCCCCGTAGATGACAGTTCTTCAGGAGGCTGTTCACTGGTCATAGCAGTTCTTGGTGGTTCCTATGTGCAGTCTCGGTTGTCTGCACTCTGCGTGCGAGCGCCTCTTTACACCTCTATACGCAGTTACCGATGTACACAGTGGTTTGTATATATATATATGTACACATCCGAGAAACCGAGCCAAGCTAGACTACCGATTGGACAGAACCACTGTTTGGTGGGTTAGGCGACGTGCTTTCAAACGTTTGCGTATAAGTGGCTCTAGGAAGTTAATTTAATGTATTTAAGTTCATTACAGTACCTTTGCAATGTTCTGCACTGATTGTGTTGGGCTTCTCCCGACCGCTGTGTTTGTCGAATGCAATTGTTCAGCTATTTACAGACAATGTTTCACGGAACGAGATCAAACACGACCGCACCGGGCGACTAACAGAGGCAGTCCTTGCCTCTTGACGGCTGACTTATAGTTTATAAATTGCGTTTACATAAAACAATGTTGACGATGAAGTTATGATGGTGTATTAACCCCAGGTTGGGCAAATTATAGACATGTACATCAGTGACATTGGTGATTCTTTCACATCACAGAATTTTCTCTCATCATATTATGAAATTATTAAAAGTGGTATAGCGTGAAGTCTAACTTGTGGTTTATATAAACTTGTTTTTGGTAAAACGAGTTTTCACTGTTAGATATAATAATATTCACAATCTAATTGTGTATGTTGTGAATTATCTTCGTAAACTCACAAACGTTGTTTGGTGGAGGAACTGAGCAAGCCGATGTACTCGAAAGAAGACACTTTTTAAAATTTTTCCAAGCTAGCTAACAACATAAAATAGTCGCACTAAAAACGTATGCAAATAACTGAAATATTATTATGCTTCATTTCCGAGATTTTACTTTTAATAGCAAGAATCTTTTATATAGCGTTCATAAAACATATACTTTTGAGAGTTTGCCTTTAGGAAGATTATTTGATAGTAAATCTAAGGTGCTTGTAAAGCTATTATCATTGGAAATTGCTTAGGCTTTAGCTGTAAAGATGTTCACTAGTAATCGAAGAAAAGTGACTGAAAAGTGTGTTAATTTGAAATAAAAAGGAATTTCTTTATAGCAAAGAGAAAAGAGACAACATTGTTTATATATATATATATATATATATGGTTTAAAGGCAAGTGTGTATATGTGTATATGTACATCTATTTTTTCGAAATATACAGGTGTACACACACACATATATATATATATATATATATATATATATGTATATATATATATATATATATATATATATATATATATGTATATATATATATATATATATATATATATATATATATATATATATAAATGGCGATAATTTGAACGTGATGGGCGTATATTAATTCATTTGCGATGTTATTTATATGCTTAAACTTTTGTGCAATGTGCAGTTTGATATGCATGGCACTTTAACTTTGTATGTTATGTGAGGTTACCACCGTGAATGAAAATTAATTTTTTACACACCTTATGCATTTAATTTTTCACTAAGAACTGAAACATTTTAAAATGCAGTTCAGTTGAACAAACCACGGTTAAAAAAACTCTAAAGGTTTACTGAAACAACATAACGCAGCGCCAGTACCCAACGACGCTGTGGCACGGTATTAGATTGATGTCGCCAAAATATCTGCCGTAGCTAGAACTGAGTGGAAAATGCCTAGTGTATTCAAACACGTGTGACAACATCTTTACGATCGCTACAAAACGTTTGTAGTAACTACCGGTCGCTCTCTCGAGCAACCTCTGTAACGTAATAAAAGCTGTATGCTACTTAAAACGTAATACGAGTGACAGATAAAGCAAGACAAAATCCTGGCCGTGTGTATGCACACTATCTTCCTATATATTTTCACCGTTTAACCATAATTTTTTCAGAACTACATCAAACTTATTTTTACCATATATATGTATATATATATAGATATATATATAGTACAATTCCAATCGCCATTAAGTAAGTCACTTTCTGAAAGTCTATTTTATTACCGCAAAGAAACACAATTCAAGTGACTGAACACGAAGGCTCAAACATGAGGCATTGCAGGATCTCGGATTTTTGCAATTGTTCAATATGACCATTGCTCTTTTACTAGCTAACGCTGGATGCCTACACACTTTTTTGGCCATCGATGACGGTATAGCCCCTTGCCAATATCTAACCATTCAAGTGGAACACTTGTTTAATTTTACGAGTTCTACGACTCTTTACATATAAGTGTCTGTATATGGGGAGGCTTAGACTGAGTGAAGAATAGCCGAGGAGAGAACACGAGAAAGCGAACGAGAACAGCAGTAGAGTAGCACACGTTGAAACGCAAGCAAATATCGAAATGTACTTTAACCATTGACCGGAAGCTTGTATTTGCAAACAGAACTTGTAAGAATCAATGCAATGAGGAAGGCGTTTAAAATATATTCGTCTGAAGGAAACCTACACGGTCAACGGCTACCGATGACATGCGAAATACATTGAAATCCTTTTGTTGATGCCGAGAGAACGTACAATTTCATGATGGACTATTCAGCCCACAAGGGCGGTCTTCCGACACACTTCGGCAAAAGTTACTTCCGGTTAGGCAGACTGTAAAGTAGTTTTTTCGAAGCACACCTTTATTATAGGGGTTATTTTACTCAGCGCCGCTGAAACACGACGAAAGAGTGAACAGACTGGACAAGTGCTATCAATAGACGATGTAGCAGCATTAAGCTCAGAGACTATCGTTTGTTTTACACCACCACCCACAAATGTTGTCTATTAGTGTGTGGTGTAAAACTTTACTCTATCTGCAGCCTGACGACATCATCGGGCATATTGACTGGAACTTTTTGTACTCATCTCTCACCCACACAAAGGCACCACCGACGCGTGCCGCACATCTGTGCTGGCATGCTTCGAGCGCACGCGTGGATATGCGCACGCGATCTCTTCTCTCCACACACGCGGGTATCTTCTCTCTACACGGCTCGTGGAAGCGCAGTAGCAGTTGTTCCAGTAACTAACTACCAGCAGTGCATGTTGCTGGTACGAAGAACGTTGTCGTTCGTGCGTCGTTGGAAGTTCATGCAAGTTGGCGGCGCTCTGCCAATGAAGGTGTCTGCCAACGACAGCGTTGGGCTCGGGCTCCGTCGTGCGGTAGTTCTGACCTCGCGACGGCCCGGTAGGAGGGAGCAGGTCCAAGAGAGAACTGGACACAACCGGATACGCGAAAGGTGTGGTCAGGGAAGACGAGATACCGATAGGGACGTGAGCCCGTCACAGAGCGAGCAGTCCGAGGAGTCGGGCGACAAAGGGAGACCTGCCGAGAGTTGCGGGGTCATTAGGGAGTTAAACGGGGCAGATACGGGGCATAGCAGACGGCTAGGAGTCGAGCGGGGGTGCAGGGTGTGAAACGGCGGCAGTAGTAGGTCAGCTATGCCCGAGCAATGGAGGAAAACCTCGTGTCGCGTCGTCGTTAGGCTCTCTCTTGTCGTTGTTGGCCAGCTTATAACTGCAGGCACTCGGTCCGCAACGACAGAGGGTGGACAGGTCCGCAGATACAGCCTGGAAGATAGGCTGGTGGGTAGCAAGGCACCGGCAAAACACCGGAAGTTAGTAATCCATCTACATTAAGCACCGCCGGCCTAGGCCTCGGTAACTATGGCGTACGTTACCTTCTGCCAACACCCCAGAGCCGTAGCCCACAGCAGTCGTTGCGTTGTCGTACTGGTAGTGAGTAATAACGGGCGACCTTGTGAGAAGGTCACAAATTACTTTCCGGTCCGACGGCCGTTAATTCATTACGACGCAGCGAGCCAGCGAGCGAGCGAGAAAAACAACCTGTTTCGTTGTACTTATGTAAGTACTGTAAAATGATAGCTCGACTGTTTTATGAGCTGTAAAGCTAGACACGAGGCGAATTGGACGCGTTATTGTTGCTACGGCCTAGGCATGTGTCCAACCAGGCTGTCAACCCTTCTAGACATTTCGTTGTTACACGGCTGAATGGTCCGCCAACACACACCTATAGAACAACGATGCATGAGGCAACAAATCTTAAAAAACATAACAAACAACATTAGAGTGCTTTGTTCTATCGGTCACAACAGTTTATATATATATACATATATATATATATATTTATGTTCCATTATTAAAAGAAGTGATAGGTGATACTCCTCTGCCTGTTCAATGTCTAGGTTGGCATTTGCTTGGGCGGCGTGGTCTGGGGTACTAGTGCGCTAGGCATGATTGACATCTACCGGGGTGTCGCCGATTTGATTCCTGTTGTTGATCGAATTTTATTTGAGCGATGTTCATTGAGAATAGATGATAAACCATACCACTGAGAGTCAGCGGCCACGCTGCCACAAAGACTGTTGGGAAAACCCTAGATAATTTAACATGTCCGGCGCTCGGTGCTATGAAGATATACTTCAGGTTAAGTTCCAAGCCCGTAGGGGACGGAGGATGGTCTAGAATAAAAACAGCTTCTGTAAAAAAAATTTATAGGTTAGCATTTGCATTAGTATAAGCCCTTATATTGATCCAGCTTGTCTACAAGATTATCGCGGAACGCAGTGTAGATTTATTCTTAAATGAAGCGACACAAAATGCCAGTCAACTAATAGATATTACTACTACAGCCTTTCTGGCAGCCCTTCCTTCGAGGATGGAAGCAACTTCACTACCGCCACTGCACTTCTGCATTGTTCTACCATGGAGATTCCATTGTGGCGGCGGTGCCTTAGGCGGCTAAAGCACCGTTCGAAACGGGGCGTTGCCATGGCAACTATGGTTGGCAAAACAATCGCAAGTTCGAGCCCCGGCCTTGCTGGTTGTATTTGTTGGACGTGGTTGTCATTGCCCTGCTGCTACATCCCTTTGCTGGAAAAAGCCAATATAGATCCAGTACGAAAACGCGATGACGATTGATGTTTTTAGACGATATCGTGCCACAGGCAACTTAGCCTATTACGTCTAAATTGTGTTATTTATTTATATATATATATATATATATATATATATATATATATATATATATATATATATATATATATATATATATATATATATATCCTGCAACAAGTACTTACCGGGTCGTGCATCGTTCGTCAATGCAGTAACTCTCTTTCCGAGCACCTCGAAGAACTTGACAGTCTTCTCACGCATTGGCACCAATGCTTTAATAGCGATCGTGCGTTTGAAGTCTGCTGCACCATCGGTTGACGTCAACACATTTTCTGCGAAGTATTTCATCCAACGCAGCCTCGGTATTGGGAGCTTCAAGTTTAATATTTTCCTCGGCTATTAATCGAATGTTGGGCAGTCTTGCCCACAAACTCGAGATAGACTCGCCGCGATGCTCCTCTTAAAGTGATAAAAGCTCGCACTTAGGCGCGTTGATTGTTAAGCCGCAGCACAGTTAACATTCCTTCATCACATTGATGTACTTGTATTCCTGTAATTGTATTTGCTTCCGTATTCTACTGAGCTTGACAAGGGTCGATCAATATAGAAAAAACCTGAGACGAGAAGCAGATATCGCGTCGTTGGAATTGACACGCGGTTCGGAGTTGCTCTTTTTGGCGATGTTTCCCTAGGAGACCGCATGTAGCAAGTATTATGGTTACTTTACTTGACCTAGTTGAACAAGCACAACTAGAGAGTGCATATGTTATAAGTTTTTACAAATGAAAGGCCGTGCAGCTGTTTCCTTAGCACTATTTTTGCTAATGTATTCACCACTTATAATGTTTTCCATATCTGACATAG
>QVRM01003868.1:0-57777 GCA_003439945.1 Dermanyssus gallinae | reverse complement strand
ATACCAGCTCCGCTTTCTTACAGGCCATGGGGAGGCAACCGCTGCGGAGTATTCGTCAAACCACATTAGCCACTAATCAGGGAACTCCTTAAATAGTACTTCGTGGCCGAGACCGCAATGCCATCAGTGCCTGCTGCGCTACCGGCCTTCAATCTTTTCCCGCCAGCAAGTGCCTCCGTCGAGGTACCTCTGGAATGCAATTCTTGGGCCGCTACTACGTCATACAATGCCCTGTACAATGGAAGACGTTGAGCTTGTTAAATACTCGGAGACGTCCATCAGGGGGAAGATTTTCCTTCTTTTTTTAACGGGAGCCGTCCTCATAGGTCCTCCCTTTAGGTCTGATAAGCTCTCCCTTTAGCGGCAATCTTGGTTCTCCGCTATAGCTTCGCGCAAAGAAGCCTGAGGCGCTTAAATTCACAGTAAGTTATACGACACAAGCCTCATCCATGTTGCTGCGCTTTGCCCTAGTGGCATTTTTCTGATCCAGGTGCAGCGTCTATGGGCTAACGGAATATCTTCGTTCCACCAGAGCGCACTCGGGGGGTCCCTCTTGAGTCTTAAATTTTTTGTCAGCTTGTCCCGGGGCGTTTTGTTATCTTGCGGCTTCTACCTCGGCTTCTTCTTTAAAAAATCGGACAGAGCGTTAGTTGATGGTCTTACCGACGTCATATTCCATACAGTAATGGTCGTTAAAATTCTTCGTCAAGCAGTACGGTCCAGTTTAAGACTTTAGAAGCATGCTCTCGTTTGCAGATGCGGAAAGTAGGACCCGAGCACCTATGAAGGACAACCATTCCCGGCGCTAGCCATTTTAGCACCACTGCAACTTCTTTTGTTAGTATTGGTAGGATTACCCCCATGTAGTTAAATCAGCAGTAAAATTTCCAGAAAAGACAACTAGTAGCAGTGAGCAGCTCCTACCTAGCCACTCCATCTCTTGTAGCATACCTACAAAATCCTCGAGCGTTCCGTTGGGGCTGCTATAACGTGAGTAAAAGCGGCCAATCTGGTCTATGTCGATCCATGACAAAGATAAAGCCGCAACTCTGCCCGTTGCTCGGTATTAGTTTAACGTGTTTTTGAATTATAGAAGTGTTTTTTTGGTCGTCCACCACCAATGTTGATAGGCTTCGTTTGGTCAGTTTAACATTTGGCTCC
Source organism: Dermanyssus gallinae (assembly GCA_003439945.1). Classification (NCBI taxonomy): domain Eukaryota; kingdom Metazoa; phylum Arthropoda; class Arachnida; order Mesostigmata; family Dermanyssidae; genus Dermanyssus; species Dermanyssus gallinae. Next base: position 56,616 of record QVRM01003868.1, on the reverse strand, counting down.
CTAATAAAGGAGATAGCCGCTCCTTTTTTCATCGCAACCTTAATATAGTATTAGGTGGGATGCACGACTTCTTTTACAGTTCACTTGAATTACTTAAGTTGCGCCAATGGAGTTTTGAGACTTTGCAGCCTGTTAGTCCATTGGTGGTGACCGTATAGTTCTATTTCGTGAGGGTTGTTTAAAACCATCCTCATCTTGAGCAGGCGTGTTTACCGTTTGGTCTAGATCGCAGACGCAGACGATAGCCTTTTCAGCAAAAAAGCCCTTATTTATGACAATTGTTGAAATGTCATTATGGAAATTAAAGGCTCAATAAGGAATTACTATATTTAAATAAAGTTGTTGTCCGAAGAGGACGCCCCCTTAAAAAAACTGGGTCTTGATGAGAGAACGTTTGCGTACTACAGCTAAACGTCGTAAAATTGTGCGCATCACACAGGACTCCAGTGAAAGATTAGTGGTTATCAAGCTGCTTCCCTGCAACAACTTGCACTTCCCGAAACCCCCGAAGATGTTTTAACTCCACACAAATCAAAAACGGCAGCGGGTACAACATCGCCAGCAGAGACTACCGCAGAGACAAGAAACGACGAGACAAAAGCAGCGCTGGCTTTGTTACAGTTCCGAACTTGGGCGACAAAACATCGTTTCGTATGCAGAAAGGCAGCGCAGTTGACCGAGTGGGCAATCTCAAAGTATGTTAGCCAGGCAGGCTTAGCGCGCTGAGCGTAGTACGGCTGGCGGCCAAAACTTCAGGTCAACTTACACGCTTTGTTTGACGACAGTTATAGTTTTGTGAAGGCGGTTTTTGTGCAGAGTGTAGCAAGAATAAATTCTGGCCCAAGAGTATTCTATTTTATCGTTGGGCTGGTGGTGCTCCTTACAAACAAATTGTTGTGGAATATTTTATAGTGTTTGGTAATACGGGTGCTCGCAAGTGACTCAAGAGTTCAAGAAGTTCTGACGCGGAGACTTACAGGTATCTGCGGCTGCTTCTATAGAACTGTGAGGGACTTAGAGGTTTACATGCTTACGTTAGTGGACATTGCAGTCCTTACGGAAACTTACCAGCTAAAATAACTGTATATCGATAAGATTTGAAGGCTCCACCAGCTGAAAGTTTAACTTGCAGGAAGTCGTGGTAGTCCAGGGCGTAGATTATCAATCTAGCTGCCTCGTCTATATACATAAACGTATATAGCCGGCGCAATGTATAAGAAAGAACGGTGAGGAAGAACATGGTTTTCTACCTTCCCCAAATTCTAATGCGGTAGAGGTCGCTGTTACGGTGAGTTCTGTCTTGTGTGAGGTCTCTTGACACTTATCTGTGCGGACCATCGTCGGTGGCGACTTCCATGCCTGCATTGATAGTGGGGCTACTAAGGGTTCCAACTGCCCGAACGAGCAAAGTAGAAGCCCTAAGTCTACGTTTTATGGCCGTAGACGGGCTTAGGCACGAACAGAGAACAAGTCACCTGACAGGCCTATATGTCCATCTACATATCTGCGACACGGTATGTCTTTAATAATTACTTTAGTAATTGAGCGCTTGCTTACTTTGGAACCGGATACTATGAACCTCCGACAGGCAGGGGCTGGTGGCTTTCCTCTTAGTGTGATTTCGAGCTTCTTTAATCAGCACATTTTACTGCTGCAGGCTGAGCAGGACAGGTGCAACATTCAGAAAGGAGAGTCGGTTGATTACCAATTACATTATACTTTTGTGGCAGTTAACTCTTGGAGTTTGCCAACTCTTTACAGTATCTGGGCTTCTATTATACCGACACGACCTTCAGTGCGCACATAGTCGAGACAGTGCGGATAGGTAGACGACACTCGACGACTGTCCTTCCCGACGGCAATAGTATTGTGCTACCTCAAGACTGTGCAACGCTAATATTGGATTTGACAGAGTATGGACACCTCACTCGAGCAAACCTTGGCTAGTGCGTATATATATATATATATATGTTTAAGATCCAAAACGTGGTTTATTATAGGAACTGCATAATACAATGATTAGTTATCATGAAAAATATATAGATAATAGTAGATAAATAGAATAAAAAATGATTTGCTGTCAGTCATGAACAGCTAATAAATACGTTTAGTCAAGAAGGCGAGAGGCAAGGGCTAGCTGACTAACTTTTTGTGACTAATGGCCTTACATATGTTGTGGCACGTCTCAAGATCTTACAAAACAAGGGTGTAAGGGGGAAAAGAAACATCACAGGGAATAAAATTCAGAGTGATTTTAAAACCCAGTGTGGCAACCTTCAGCAAGTAGAGTAGCTCGACCGGTCGGAGATTATAGACCACATAAAGATCACTGAGGAGCCTGCATCGCCTGCTAAATATGGCTCTTAGAGCATTGTTTCGCATTATTCGAGCCCGACAGAGAACAACTTCAAACCCACTCCCCCAATAAAATGTCAGAAAGAAGAGCTGGCAGGAACAAGGTTTTATAGACCAAGAAAAGGCCATCCACGGAAACTCCGATAATCCGCGTGCGAACGAGGGCTGAAATGATGGCATAGCATTTTTTTATTATTATGTTTTATTAACACCCAGGTTGGGTAAATTTTAAATAAGTACATCGATCTGAATCAGTGGTTTTTCTGCGTCACCGGATCTTCCCTCATCTTGCGAGTTCCGCTATTGATTGCACTGCTGGACATGCTGCGGCGTGGTATCTATCACAATGGCCTAAGCATCTCGCGCACCTACAACACTCCTGAGGATTGTGGAATTCTTGTGTGCTGCATAATACGTGATGGAACCCGTGGGCTGCAAATGCCGTAGTGAGATGCCTATTCTTATATCAGGCTGCTCGCCAGGTTGTACTCCTCATCGCTATCGTCGTGTATATTCCTATGTCTATATCCTTTAATTTTTCCCCCCACTTCATAGTGTAGGCCACGAAGGCCGTCGTCTTAGGTAAACCCCATTTTACTTGTAATTCCTGTGTCATTAGAGCCCCCCCTTCTAATATATGAACTATTCTATTCCTACAAGAGTTAGCTAACCCCAAAACCCGCTTCATGAAGAAAAATCGAACTCTATCTAGTAACTGTAGATCTGCCTCTCCTAATTTCTCCCATATAAGTGATACACCAAATGTTGCTATTGGTTCTATTTTAATCTTGAAAAGGGCGGACGCGGTATGTATTGACAACATTTGCGGGTTTTTAATTGCTGCTGCCGCTCTGATGGCTTTTCCTACTCTGGTTTCAATATGTTTTCGAAAACTGCTACCATTTGACGTTATAGTGACCCCTAAATAAGTAAATTTATTTACCAAATTCACTGTATTACCCCTGGCTTGAAGAACATCGTCTTTCGCCAATCGACCTCCTCTTCGAAATTTTACTGCTACTGTCTTTTGCCAGTTAATACTAAGTCCCATCTCGTCCATATAATCGATTAGCCGCTCTAGTCCCTGCTTAACCCTAAATAAACTCCTGCCATAGATCGCAATGTCATCTGCATACATTAATGTATTTGCCCACTCTCGGGTCCACCCCTGCCTCACCCGGTTAGGTAGCCCTCCCAATAGTACCGAAAAAAGCAACGGGCTAAGTCCGCCTCCTTCGGCCACGCCTGTAGTTTGCTTTACTCTTCCCACAATCCCCATACCGTTGTCGATGTATACTGTAGTCTCCCCAAGAATAGTACTTAAAAGTTTTAGTAAGCGATACGGAACTCCCTCCAAGGCTAACTTTTCTATAATCCTACTTCGTGGCGCTAAGTCAAAGGCAGCTTTAAGATCTATAAATATTGCGTATAACGGTCTTCTAGGTTCCGATAGAGTTTCCCAAATTTCTGCCAGCAACTGGCGCAGGGCCGTATGGGTCGACTTCGACCTTCTGAACCCATGTTGTTCTTCTGGTATTGCGTTTCTGGTTTCGAGGTAATGCTCTAGTCTATCTGATATTATTCCCGAGAAAATTTTATAGGGGCAACTCTTAAGTGTTATGCCCCTCCAAGATTCCGGCTCAGTTTCTATGCCTTTTCCTTTTGGTATGACAATCAAGGTATCTTCCTTCCACGCTTTTGGTACTTCCCCGGATTTTAGGCACTCGTCAAATAAAGCTTTCCAGCATGGAGCGAGTGCCAGCGTTTGCTTTAAATGCTCGTTTCGTATCATATCGTTCCCGGCAGCTTTGCCTCTAGGCGCCCTTTCAATTGCCCTGACAACGTCTTCGATTGTGACTGGTCGAATTACCCATTCCCGTGCACGTTCTGTTTCCTCGTCCCAAGGCCCGTTGAATAATGTTATTTCCTTTGGGGTAGTATCGGCTCCCTGCAGCACACTAGCAAAGTGTTTAATTAATCGCCCAGTCTCCACTGGGCACTGCCGTTTTCTTTTTTGTTTTAGCCACTTGTGCGGTTGTTTCTCTGCTTCTTGCAACAGCGCCCACTCCTGACTTTCCCAATATTTTTGTTTCTCTTCCTTGTATGCCTTTTGTGTCATTTTCTTTACCATACTTGCGAACGGCCTTAATACAGGAAACATCTTCACATATTCTCTAGTTAGTCTGTTGGCATCTTTCGCTGCTCTACACCGATCGTTGAACCAGGGCCTTCCTTTTCGTTCTTGGCGAGGAACCAATGCACCTTTTATCAGATTCGTCAATTTACGCTCATATGACTCTATTTGAATCTCCCCTGGTGGGCACACTTCCCCCACTCCCTCTAAGAAGATCTTTCTATCTAGTCTTGTCCCGGTCCCCGGCCTACGGCTATACTCCCTACTATTACTAACTTTGAATGCCATCCCCATCGGTATATGCCTTCTAAGCCCCGCTCCTTCCCTAAATGATGTATTTTCTCCCAAAAATGTTATATCCTCTGCGTTTCCGTCGGTGGCAAAAACGTCAATTACGCCCCAGTACTACATTCAAAAATGTTTAGGCCTGGCTCGCTGACTAACCAGCATCCTATCTCCGTTATAATATCTAAAAATGCTTCAGTTCGCTCCAGATTACCCCTATCTAACCTCGCATTAAAATCCCCCGCTAGAATCATCGGTGCCTTTCTCGGCACCGCTTCAACTCCAAGCATGATACGCTCTGTCATGACTTCAGTGGACTCTACACCTGCCGGTTTAACATAGGCTGCCACAATTTCAAACTCCCTCGACGCTATTGCTACTAAGTTTTCGGCTATTATTCCAATTGTCATCTCTCCAACTTCTGCTCTCGTGAATACTGAAACCCCCCCACTTGGCCTGCCCCATCGCTCACCTTTATGTGCTAGTGCATGATATCCGTAGAAGCCCCCCAAAGAGAAAGGTTTAAGCGCCCAAGTTTCCGTCAATATTAGAATATCCACTCCTCGAAGTGCCTCCATGCCTAACAGATCTAATACGCCATGCCCTTCGCAGTTCCACATCACTACTTCGATAACCGGTGTAAGCTTTTCTTGATTGCAGGATAGGATATTGTTTCTTACGTTCTCTTGTGGAGTCCAAATGTTTGTATTCGGTGCACTCGTGTTCATATTCTGATTCTTGGGCCCAGTCTCTCCCGAGCGTCACTGAGTCTTTGCTCCACGGGCCGTGGTGCTGTGTTTATTGCCATCACTTCTATTTGTTAGAAGTGCCGCAGTTTCTTTTACATTGCCACGGAGTGCTAGCTGGATCGTCTCAGCCAGCGAGAATGCGTCCACTGAGCTCTGTTGAGGCTGTGCCATTGCCCCGCTTACTGCGCGCATAGCATTTTTTTAACGCTCTGACAACCACATTTTATATGCTCGTAATGGGCTAAGTTGCCTGTGGCACGATATCGTCTAAATGCTTCTATCGTCATTGCGTTCTCGTACTGGAATTATATAGGCTTTTTCCAGCAGAGGTATGTAGCAGCCGGGCAATGACAACCACGTCCAACAAATTCAACCAGCATGGCCGGGGCTCGAAATAGCGATGTTTTGCTAGCCGTGGTTGCCATGGCAACGCCCCGTTTCGAACGGTGCGTTAGCCGCTTAAGCCACCGCCACTACATACATTTGGGCTTGATGTACTCTTAAATGCGCCTGCCAGCTCATGCTCTCGTGCAGTATAAGGCCGATGTATTTTATGGTCTCTGAAAAGACCAATTCTCTCCCTGGTAGAACGAAAATTCTGTTGAGGTGCAATTTTGGGGAGCTGGGGAGCTCGTAATGCAATAATGTTTGTCTTGCTGACATTAACAACAAGACAAAATTTATTGAAAATTGAAATTACTGTTTTCTTTTGTGCTAGGAGATAAGGCAACTCCAAATATATTTCAGAGGCATTGAGCCGAAAAGGGAACGTCGTATCATCAGCAAAAGCGATTGGCTTTCCTAATTTTTCCCTCTGAATATTAATGAGAATAATATTAATAAGAATTAAAAATAATAAAGGACCGGGAACAGAACCCTGCGGGGTACCGATGCCCACGGATCTCCAGGAGGATTAAACCGACCCAAATCTCACAGCCTGCGTTCTTGAGGCTAGGTACGAGCGGAACCAACCAACCGCACTCATTTAACACCCTAACACCTGAAGCATTTATAGGAGATCTAAGTGATTGAGACAATTGAAGGCCGCAGCAACGTCTACAAAGACTCCGATACATATTTAAGTCGATTCTACTGCATCTACAACAGACTGCCATAAGTGGGCGAGAGCCTACTCCGAAGATTGACCACGGCGGAAACCAAACTGATGTGACGACACAAAGTTTATGGACTCCAAAGGATGCTTAAACCTTGTCAGAGCCATTTTTTCTAATATTTTAGTAACAAAGTCTACCAGACTTATAAGTCGGTAGCTGGCGGGTAGTGTTTTATCGCCCTTCTTTGTGAATCGGAGTAACAAGCGAGGCCTTGAAATTTGTGGGGAGGGTACCTGAAAAGCAAGAGAGATTCGGAATTTTTGTTAGGGGACTGGTAATAGAAAACGCAACTAATTTAACAGCTCCAGGTCGCGTTTTATTTGATTTGGAGCTCATCTAAAATTTATTGTGGGTCAGTAACAGGCAGATCAAGTGGAAGGCAGTTCTACTGAGCGGTTACTTGAGCGGTTCTAACCGCCTACGGCTATGTAGATATAACAGTTTACTCTCGAGAGAGTTAACCTTTTTATGCCTACGATACATTTTATTAGCGTGCCGGCAAAGCCGCAGTCTCGAAGAACATGAAAATTATCTGTTTGGCGCGCATTCTCCGCGAATTTTGGTACGCAACAGAAAAACAAAGGTTAAGCAGAATGCCCGAAAAAGCCTCGAGGGCCAAATCGACGTTGCCTGCATCATACACTGTGAGCTAAGATGCTAACGCGGCTTAGAAAAAAGTCAATGCTAGCCTTGTTGTGCGCCCGAAAAGTCACTGGAGATTCAACCTGAGGCGATTTGCTCTCCTCACCGTCCGCGTGCTTCTGGGCAAAATGTCGTCCAATATATTGAGCAGAGCTTCTTTGTGGATAACACTGCTCAAGTGAAAGCCGATTATAAAGCCTTCGAAGTCTATATGTTTTTTTTTTTATATGAATACGTTCAGCCTGCACGTTGCCATCGGCGCAACTCACCGCAAAAGAGGAAAGAACCCTGCAGGTAGAATGAACGAAATTTCTAACTCCGCCTCCGAGCAGGATTACATTTCGGTTTGACACGAATAAGTCAGAACCATTCATTGAATAGGCCGGGACATCAACATCCTTTTAGCCATGTCTCGCTAACAACCGCAGCATCGATATGGGGCTCCTGTCACTGAGAAAACCACTCAAGTTCTCTACCTGACCAGATTTTTTAAATCCCATAGTGCCTGAATTTAAATGCATAATCACAAATATTCTATTATTTAGATGGAGATCGTGCTAATCTTTACAGTCGCGAATATTTGTGTTTCCCAGAGAGTCACTGCAACTGTGCTTGAGGATGATATTGGTGAAGATAAAATATAAAACTCTAAAGTTATGCAGATGAAGTATACCAATTAAAACTGTTCAAAAAGTGTTAAAAAGTGAAAGGATTGCGTCGAGCAGCTTCTTCGAACAGGATATGCGGCCTTCGGACATACAGCTTGAGAACTTGCAAAACGGGTTTCAAAGCAGAAAAAGCTGAATTCCGAGTCAAAGCGGTCTTTCACGAGGAATATGATAGTTTACGCTTTGTGAACGTCTTTGGTTTTCGGGACTCTAGTGAAAGCTCCGTCGTAGACACAATTGCTTTGTTAGGAATGGCAGAGACGCCCGGCAGATTAGAACACGCAGTTTAGAACCAACTACAGTGTTGACGACCAACGAGCGAAGTACCGCAGCATATGTAAGCTTTGCCGAAGGAGCTGTGGTAAGTGTTGATTTTTGCTTTCAATTCTAGGCGTCGTACGAAGTTTGCATTTCCGCCCCAATGGACGATACGAAAGCACAATTGAGTTAGCCATCGTGGTCACTAGGCCCCTGCTGCTTCCTCGACGCTTCCTACTCGTGGCATGATTTTGACAAAAAACGGAGGAACACAGGTAGACAAAAAACCTGTTTTATGGTCTTACAGTGACGTGGTGGCTTGCAAGGCAACACGCTCGACGCCTGATTAAGCTTCTGGCTTGTTGGTCGTTGGTTAGCCGGATGCATACGTCTCTCGCCCCGGGACGGTCGCCCCTATATTTTGTTGTGTAATACATTCATTGATGCTACACTTGCTATGTACATTCACCGTTATCATTCTTTGATACCTTCTCCGACGATCGTGTGGCGCTGGGTTGCCCAGTTATAATTTTAAACTATTCTCCACGCCCTAACATTAAGGGGTTGGTCGCCGTGATCTACATCTCCAATAAGCCGATGATTGACCGACTTATCAGGGTCGTTGGCCGAAGAGCGGGTTTCTTATCCTCCTTCCTTGGGGACACTCTGGTTGCTTCTTGCTTTGAAAGTTCATTTTTGAAAGCTGCTTATATAAATAACTATAAAATAAAAAATGAAATATCTGGGCCTTTCTTACGATACAATACAATACACTTATACAATACACTTACAATACAAAGTCTCCTTTATTAAAAAAGGGGTGTTGAAATCACATTGTAGTCTTCACACTCATGGGCACGTCGCAAAACTCTCCATGCGAACGCGTTATTTACCACTTCGACATTAGCAACTTTCGATGGAGTAATTGACACACCACTACGAAGATTATTTGGACGAACTGTGCAAAAGATTCTAAAGTTATTACTCCGAATTAGCTGTTTAAAGAGTCTCACGTTAACTCGCATTTGGTACTCGCTCACGTTAGGGAATACGGGGTTCTCGCGTCTTACACTGCAACGCCATGCCGCTGGTTTGACAAATTTATCCTGCAGTCGCTGGAGCAGTTCTATATTTTTTAAATATAAAAAGCTCACACGTGTGAACAGTATGTTCACTTTGGTAAAACAAGCGTATTATACAGTTTTATGTACATTGATTGGTCATGCCCGATGAACGCTCTAAGAGAATGAGATTGCACAGGCGAGACGCAGAGTGGTAGGGTAGATGGGACTGAGTGCGCCGATTTTACAACTTCGGCTATATTAGATGTATATATTATTTGACAATCAAATGTAACACTTATTTTTGTACGTTGACACTTCATGTATACTATGGCCGTTTATAAAACATGCAGTGTCGTCCTTGACTGTTCAGCAGGGCAAATTTAGAAGTGTATATTTCCACTCTATTTAAGTGAGCCCATAGCAGCACGGAATCAATTGCCCTCTGTAACTCGGCCGTGTCTTTGTCGTCTTTGACTTCAACATATATTTTAAGGTCGTTGGCATAGAGCTTGTAAATCACGTAGAGCTTGCCAAGGACGAGTTTAAGGTCTTGAGCAAAAATTGCACACAAGAGCGGCCCTAGGCAGTAATCTTGCGGGCCTCCTGAGAGGCATAGAGCAGTACCATACAAAGCACCTTTTCTCCTGATCTTACGCTCCTATCAATGAAATAATGAGAGAGAGAGAGAGAGAGAGAGATAAGAGCTGGGCACTATTTTCGAACCCTGCCTAGCGATTTCATTTTGCTTAGTAAAATGTTGTGGTCAACCTAATTAAAAACACGCGAAAAGATAAAGTAAACGATGTGGAGCGGAGATTTCGTGATTTCGCGCCAGGGCCCAATCATTACCTCTTAACTGTAAGCAATATTAGTTTCATCTATAGGACCCGGTTACGGGGGACGACACGAGGTATGAGGGTTTTAGCAGGTAGTACAAAGGCTATGGTAGTCATCGAGGTACCAGTCGGCGTGTAGTCTTGCACAGCGTGCCTAAAAGCATTGCTCCCACCTGTATAAAAAATAAAAAAGGGCCCAGTCATGAGAGACCTCCAATAATTGCTGTCGATCGCCCCTTAGCCCGCCCCGAGCCTTGTGTCCATTTTCGACTGCGGTGCCTTTTTCATACATAACCGGCGCTACCGCCAAACTGTAGTTTAAGACGCCAGCCTATATCGAAATAAGTCCCTTGCATCGCGGATATTCAGATTACTTTCCTCAAAGCGCCGACAACACAATGCAGTCAGGCCCTCATGGTCTCGACGCACCCTCACAGGACATATTACAAAATGGCATCTCCCTATCCAACCGCAGGTAGACATGCGTGATGATAGTCAGGGATAGAGCTGATTGAAGGAGAACGGCAGAACGTCTCTCCCACTGCTTCGAAGTAATGCCAAATAATACCGAAGCTGGGGAGGTGGGGAGGAATCCGAGTTTAGTGGGTTTGCGAGTCTCACACTAGTCACGCAGGCTGCTAGTGGCGCATGTATATCATGCAATCCCAAAACCTCCCAGAAAAAAAAAGATGACGACCATTGCTAGCACCCCAGCCCCAAGACAACGCCGTTACACTTTTCGTGGCTTACCTCCCTTATCCGTCGAGCCCGGTGGTGTAATGCCTCGAGATCGGAGGAGACACAAGGGTGTACGGGTTCGATTCCCACCTTAATTGGGCATCGTTTCATGAAGCAATGCGAAAGCGGTTCCGAAGACATCAAATGTTAGCTGACAGTCAGCTTGAAGAAGTTACTTATCTTATTTAACTTTGTCGTCTGCTACTCTATTTACATCATACACTGCTCATTTGCCTGTGGCATTCGTCTTTTTCTTCTTGCCCTCTTGTGTGGAGAGGCGCGTTCCTCTCGCCACGCCAATGCTGTTGTTGAGTGTGTCTCATCAGCACAGTCTCTCAGCAGCGGGCATCCACATTGGCACGGACAGCCTACTTCGTTGGTTGATGTAATGGTAGGTCGATTTTTCTTAAAAAATCGTTATTTTAGTACAATTTGAAGATGTTTAATTTTTTTTATCAGAGCACATTTTGTAACATTTAAATGCCTTTCTTAAATAGCATGCCAAGGGTAACGGTCTAAGTAACAATATTCTATGCATAGCCAACGTGAGTGAAATTAATGTCGGGTGTAATTTATAAGCTTGTCAACGATGACGTACATTTCCGTTTTCATTAAAGTACTATTTTGTCGTATTCGCCATGCCTGAACTTGGTTGGGGTAACTCCGTTTTTGCGAAATAGATATGCGTGTGGACATAATCTATTTTAATATTTTGACATACATGTTTAATATAAATAGGGCATGCACTAGTATTTTCTGGACCTGTCCTGAACCCAGTTTGGTCTTAAATTAGCGATATTTACTATCGGTTTTCTTCTCCCGACGTGTTTAGACTTTAGAATTTTGGCCGCCATTGGGCCCTCGAGATTGCTATCCTTACCTGTAATTTTAGATTTGCCGATCTTAAAACATATAACGAAGATCTTAGAAACGCGTCTGACCTAACTTGTTTTCAGACGGCCTTACGCCGTGAGTCTGGGAGTAATTGTTGTTGTATTTGCGTTGTTAGTGGCGGTATATGTCAGGGGTCGATTGCTTACTTATTGCTTCCGTAAGTATTGTAGCTAACTCTTTGAATCCCTGTGCGTTTTATAGTCTGTACGAGTCGTTCTCATGATGCACCGTGTGTATATTGATCTGAATCTGTTATGGGATCTTATTATATATATAGATATATGCAGTATAAAAGAAAAGCGATAATTGGTCTAATTTGAACGTCGCTAGCCTTGGTATATAGATAGGTGATCCCAGTTCACCCGCCTGTACCGCTTTATATCTTGCGCGTTTAGCATATGGCATGCTCGCTGTCTGTGCGGCTTCTATGCTCCCCAAAGCTACAGCATGTTTTCCCAGGACCTGTAATGTTCATTTTATCCCCTCCCCGTGTATATGCGTGTATTTTTATGTGTCCAGTGTAATACTAGCTTTAAAGGTAGGTGGTTTCTGGAACTAACTATTGGGGTTTTCGTTTTATGCGCATGTCCAATCTTTATCTATATTTGATCAATCTTTATTCGTCTGTAAATGTATTGTATTGTGATAGTCCTTGTTGTTTTCGTTTTTGTTATTGTTTTCTGTTGTTTGCTGTTCTCAAAATTTGTTAAGAAAGTTTTTTTTCTTTCATGCGAGCGTGGTAAAAACAATGAATTTATCGACTACCCCACAGGAAGACCTATTGACAATGGCATCTCTACTTATCTCTCTTCTAAGATTCTAAGATAATTCTTCCTAAGATATCTAAACATTTTATAGAAGCAGAATACGCATGCTGGCATGCGACAACTAGGTCTAGCCCAGCGTGCGGCCTCATATTTTAGCAAGGGCATCTTTTCTATAACTGTTACTAGTGTAATGATGCCTATGGCATTGTTTATTTGTGTTTTTTTTTCTTTTGTGTGCACTTCGTCTGTTTGTTTCGACTGAGATGTGTTGTCGCTTTGGTCATGCTCGTGGAATCCCCTATCGCATCTGTTGTCACTTCTGACCGCACTTCTAGTAACTTGAATGCTGTTTGGTTAACTGTTACTATGTTATTAACGTCACGTTACAGGAGAAGTGCTCTCTTGCGAGAATTATTGGCTTTTTTTTTGCAGGGAATCTCTCCGCATTGAAAGCTCTGCTCAAGGTTTCTACATGTTCGATATTTCCGTTCGCAAAATTGTAGCCTAGGGCGATATCGTTCATGTGATTAGCTCTGTATCTACTATATCTGAGACCAGATTTGGTCCCAGGTGCAGCACGTCATTCAGCGATTCTATGTTGTTTCTCTCGACCCTCGCACCCTTTACCGCGGTGATTTTAAGTTATTACTTGTTTTTTCTCATAACAATCGGTGAATAATTCGCTTATTTTCTTAGCCTTGTAGGGTAGATTGGCTTTGCGTACCCTTATTCTAGTTATGCTTCTCTCTATGTTTAAGGCTGCTAGCAGTGTTCGTCTTTTTCGGCAGAAGGCAACGAAAACGCTGTGATAACCACACCTAAAAAAAACCGCATTGATATACTAAATAAATGAAAATGGCCTTTCCGTATTTGTAGCCTCTTGCTACTTACTACGCTAAAGGGCTACATCGAGCTTCCCCCTTTGACAAAATAAAGGTGCGTTTGATTGATTGAGTAAAGTTCACACAATAGCGTGAACGTTTATGCATCTGTCGTTACCTTTCGGTAAATGAACCACTTAAAGCATGTACTAACCGCGACCTTATCACCTGATTTTTTTCTTTTTAGCACTCTGCTACTTCCACGGAAGCGCGTATCTGCAATATGATGTATCACTGGCACGTCCGACACCAACGGCAGCGTCCCTTTTGGAACATTTGGTATGCTTAAACCCTTAAATTGTATCGGCTTAAAAATCTACGGGAACTTAATGTCGTGTTTCTCGTCATTGCTCCATTGGATACGTTACCGAGAGTAGCACTCGACAGCGTTTTTGTCTGTTAATTTCGCATGAGCTCACATATGTATTGTCTGCAGTATGTGGATACATTAGTTTGTGTGTCTGGTATGTGCGTCACGTGTGTCTGAGGTAAGCTGTAATGTTTGCCACCGCACTGTCTGCACTTGCTCTTCTCATTTCTGCACCTTTTCATAAATTGATCTATGTGCCTCATTTCAATGCCTTACATGCTTCCGCTACTATTACCATCTCTTTCTTATTATATACTGACATATTTTTTATTTAATATTGCTGTTTTCTTGACTAGTACATTTATTTGGGTGAACTTGTAGATGAGCTAAACCGTCACTTTGCCGAATATTAGAATATGGTAACCTTACATGATAAGTTATGGAAAAAAGATAATTGCACTTTCGCTCTCTGCTGTCTCTGCTTCCCTGAACGTAACCGCACCGCCAATTATAGGCCTTGACGTTGATCATATCTCAAAGGTCATTGAGAAACTGGTGTTGCTCAGACTAAATCGATACTTAGAGTCGATTAATTTCTTTTCGCCTAGCCAGTTCTGTTTTTGTAGGGCTAAGTCGACTGACTTTGTGTTGGCCTATTAATCTGATTTGGTTAAGGTACTTTAGTTTTGTTTCGCAGTCTTGATGTAGCGGCTACTTTCAGTTGTCTTGATCATCCATTTTTGTTCCAGAGGGTCGCCCAACTGGGTCGCTCCGCGCCGGCTGTTGCCTGGGTAATGTCCTATTCTTAGGGCCTACGACGGTGATACAAGATGGCTAAATGGAGTCCTCGTGGAGGGTTGATATGGGTTCCCATTAAAACTCAGTTCTCGGACTAGGTGCTAAACCTTGGCTCTGCTATAGTTTTTGCTCATAACGACGTTACTTTTTGAATCATTCGAAGGAGTGAATCATCGGAATTTTCATACGAAATTATTTGCAATAGTCGCTCGTAAATGTTGACAATATAATTACAAAAAAATTTAAACTCGTAATCTGTTTTTTATTGGCCAAATAAAATCAGGTGTTATATTTTGTTGTATTATACGGTTTACAGAAACCGGAATAGAGCATTTAAATAAATGATATGTTGTGCACTGCTGACCGCAACCTGACAAGTACATGATTCACCAGCTTCATAGTGGCTAGGCCGAGTAAAGTTTATGGTAAACCCCATGCACAGCAAATTGAAGTGTAAGATGACGATTATTCATATTGGGATCCTTGCACGTATACGAGGTCATAAAGATGGCTGGATCTACATCGGTCATTTTGCCTCCCAATTATGAATGTGCTGCTTAAACATTTGGGTTATAGCATCGCTGTTTACTTGTATTCCATACCCAGGGGCCTATTTTTTATATTAAATAGCTGTAGAACTATTTGTAACGGCATCTGCGCTGGTGTTCAACTACTGTGAATTGACGTGAGCTCTTCACGGATTATTTCCCTGAACTATCGCGTATAACACAACCCAGTCCCTGTTAGTTCGACACCGAGGTAGACGAGACAGGGTTTCCTTAAAAATGAACCCCAACATCGCTTGCTAGTCTTTCGCCTCCCCTGAATGTAATAGCCTTCCTTTCATCCACATGTATGAGCAAGCCATTTGCATTCGCACACTTCTGCAGACTATTACAAACTAACACAGAGAATAGCAAAGGAATGATATTGTCCCCCTGAGCCACTCCTGATGTTTGAACCAAAGGCCCGTGGTCAGACACACCGTCGTCAAGGATAACTGTGCCCTGTTGAAAGATTGAGGCAATTAGCTGAAGAAATGGAAGGCGAACTCTGAGGTACGCTAGTTTATCCACAACCAGTTTCCGCGACGCCGTGCCATATGCAGATCTTAAGTCCACAAAAACGGCGCAAAATGGTTTTTGAGAGAGATTCGACCGTATCTCGCAATGCACGGAGCAAGCGGTCATCGTCGACTTTCCTCTACAAAGTCCATGCTGCTTTTCCGCCAAGCCATTCACAACGTCGAGAAATGCCTCCAGCCGCTTGATCAATATGCTTGCCAAGAGCTTGTATGCCACACTTCGTGCTAAGATGACAGAGAAGGTGGGTTGTCTATCAAAATGATACTCATCATAGTTTCCTTCCATGACGAGGGCAAGGATATGTATTCTTATATTTTGTTGATAGAGTGTGTATGGCAGGAACGAGCAGCATAACTCGGTGCAGATGTTTATTTTGCATTTGATCTGGATTTGGCGTTTGCCTTCAGTATGCCATTGATAACGTCACTTTTCATTATTTCATCCAATATGGCTCGCATATTCAACTCATCTTACACAGATATAAGGTAAGAGACACCTTCTAGGATGGCACAATCGGCTGCGTACATCTGTCTAAAATACGTTTTTAACTCCTCACGCGATGACGGACAAACAGTCGAAAAACAGAAGCAGGATGGCTTTTATTTCTCAAGACGGCAGGAAACAGTTGGTCCAGCCGGGGTCAAAATGTCAAGTTGACAGAACAGCGCGTCCTGAGCGGGGATATAGATACACACGGGTGGAGAGTCGTTTGCGGAGCCTATGGCCTCTGAGGAGAAGCGAAAACCGGCGCTAACGCATTGGGTAGGGAGAATGCGACTCCCAAAGGAAGTTAAATATTTGACGGTAGGGAAAGCACCTGCAGAAAGCGATAAATCTAATCTGGAGCAGTACTTGGGACACGTGGGGGAGCTATGCAGGGCAGATAATAAAAAACAAACATTTAAGGAACTTCTTGAGGGAAAACCCATGGCGCTGTGTGAGAACGCTGGCAGCTGATTTTTTTTCAGTCCGGCATAGACGCTCTGCCCAATTTCCTACAGCAGGTCAGTGAAGAAAGTATTATGCTTTGTTAGACAAGAAGTATTGTCCTACCTATCTTTACAGAACTATAGAAGTTTTTAACTCGGCTAACTGGGAGGAGATGATGAAGGCCCTTGAACGGAAATACAGGCTGCTCTATATCCCGCAGAATCCCCCACTAGTGGTTGACAGTGCCGTCTGGATTTACATCGCCTGAGCCGAACGAAAACGAGAGCAAATCACCGTCAAAACTTACACGCTCACACACGTCGTCTAAACTAGTCCACCGGTCCCGGTTGTTGCAGAAACCAACTGATCCTACCAATCAGGAGGAGGACGGTACGCTTTCATATTTTCATATTGCTTAAAAACTTCTAATGACGTTTATTACTCGCTAGTGTACTGGTTCGTTTGGTAGCTTGCATATAATATTCTCTGACGTTTGACTACTTTAATTCACAAGTTATAAAGCAAGTTAGGGAAACCGATCCAACTGCAATATATGGGAGCACAACGTACGGCGCCCTAGCCAAACTCATATGTAAAGAAAACTGCGAAATGATACACACGGAGTACACAGCCTACATCAGCTCGTCACGCTGCGGCAAGAGAGCGTGACGCTGGAAGAGTTCCGTGATGCCCTGCAAGACAAGGCTAATGATGTGTGCAATATGCGAAAACTGCACACCATTAGTAACGTCACCACTGTTTACAATCGGATTAGTGGACAGATCAACAAAGACTGTACAACGGAGACACTCGAATGTGCAAAACGTCGTAAATTTTACAGCGCATCGAAAGCGCTTGAAATAGGTAATGCAACAGCCAACAGTCGCTAATCAACCCCGCCATTCATGCAATTTCAGCACCTCTCCGTACCAGCAGATCCTCATGGCAATCACAACAACATGTAGTACGACAGCAAAAGGACGGCCACCACGGTGAATGGAGAGGAGGATTCGTACAGCCAATCTGTAGAAGAAGGTACCGATTGCATCAGAATGGAGTGTACCGTGCACACTACGTCGTCTGCAGCTGCTGCCATTAGAGAGGGCATTACAAGTCGGTATGCTCCTCGCAAAGGCCATTCTACAACGTCCAAGGATAAGAAGATAAGTAAAGTTTTCGGGATGACCCTCAGCCAAACCTTAACGTCCACGACACTGTTTTTTACATTGCTTCATAGACGGACCCCCATAAATACAAATGTGCAACGGTGGTGCTCCAACCCGCGCACCTATGTGTCTCCTCCGGTTGCGAGGCGCAGACTTAATCAGCAGCAGAATCGGTCTATGATCTCAGTGCTGATATGCTGAAATTATGGCCAGTTCGATTGCACGAGCTGCGTGGCATGAATAAGCGAAATGACAAAAATGCCAACAAATAGTAGCAATTAATAAAATGTAACGCAGTCGATAGACCGAGTTTAAGGTCGATACCTGTGCGGAGTTTCTGTGCTCCTAAATCGCTGTTACAAGTTACTAAGTAATAAACCGAAAATATACATAACAACAAGATAGGTAGTTTCATACAGTCAACAAAAACTAGATGAAGTGGGGAACCTGCAATCTTCAAGTGAACATCTTGGATCTATCACAACAGCATATATAATAAACACAGCTGCACCCTCCATTATTGGAGAAGCACACGCGGAGATGGTCGGATTAGTGTTGCGTCTTTATCGACAGGAGCGGAGCAAAAATGCAATGGCTGAAGCAGCACAGCTAATGCGAGACTGCCGATATATTTATCGAAGATCTCGGGCTCAGTAACGCGGTGCAACACATTAAACTAAAAACACTTATGGAAGAAAATATTTCTGTAAAGAAGATCATCAGTCTTAAACAAGAAATGAAAAAACATCAAGTGAGACGTGACAACAATAGTGAGGCTGATCAGAGAGTTTAGGCCAACCAGATATGTTCTTTAAATTGTAGTCGTGCGTAAAATGAGAAATCGCTGAGATTATGTTTGTATTCATATTACCTGAAACAGTAGAACTTTTAGCCCAACTGAAAGGCGCCACTGTTGTTGACGTATTGTACGTGTTGTAACGACTCTGATCGATGTTTTTGTCGTTTTTGGCAAGAATAAATTGACTCACGACAAGAATCTCTGCGTATTTTTGAACAGGTGTCGTCAAATAGGACTCCGTTTGAGGGCAGCCAATCTGCAATATTGTCGGTAAGAAGTCAATTTCAGCGGTCGGAATGGTCACATATGTGGCAAAAAAACATAGTTTCATAATTTATATAGTGGCCCTCGACCTTAAATGCATATAAGGTTTTTCTGATACAAACATAAATGCAACATGCAAAAACTCGCCCATACAAAGCTTCTTCCGAAAATACTTTGTAAAGTGATAATAATAATAATATAATAATAATATAATAATATAATAATAATAATAATTATAAAATAATGAGGATATACATTCACACCTTACAACTGTATTGCCCTAAGACATATTAAATAAATAATAATAATAATACATGGATAAAATGCAGAGTGCATATAAATTAATATACAAATCTGCCTTAAGAACGCCTTTATGATCGAAATAACTGGTGTGGAAATACTGGTTACATTTCGTGCCAAGATCGACTGCACCGTGCGAAATTTATTTCGTGTCAAGCCGTCGTCCGAGCTATGTATGCCGAGGAAGCAGTGGCGTATTTTGCTGCTGTCGACTTTTCTAATGGGACCATCTTATCCTGAGGGCAGATTTAATTACATTAATCGTTCACAATTGAGTTTAAAATGTTCGTAACTGACACACTTTTTTTTCACAAATGTAACAAATAAAGACATTTTGTGAAAAAGGTCGCCCTTGTCTGCCCGGCCCTGAGCGAGTGTTAACATTGTGCATGTTTCATACCGGTATTCCTTTGTTTTTAATCACGTGACTTTGTCATAGGTTGTGCTCCGAGTTTCATGCAAATACACATATTTTTAGTATATCTGGCAAAACTAAAGAAATACATACGTATTTTTTATTCTGTATTCACTTTGTATTTTAAGGCGGCATATTATTACAATACAGTCGTCATATTTGATAACGAATTTATATAATGATTAATTAATTTGTATCATTGGAACACTTCAGCGACCGTTCTACCAGGCGAATAAGAGCAAAGACCGCCGTTCGTGTATCTGACAGCTCGCTGAATAGCACTTAGCGCATATCTACGAGCAGGACCGGTAACGACATTGATCGCTAACTTGGTGAAATCCTTGGGTCGAGCATACCATGTGATGATAGCCATGCACAATGTACCTTGCCATTCCATCCTAAAGCTCCTCGGCGAGATATACATCTAAATGCGTTACCTCTTCCGAGGCCTCGGTCACTTTTTCTGACACCACAACAAAAATTGCTAAAGTGGTTCTGTAATAAGTGACCTAACCCTGACTCTGGTTGTTTCCACTGCCGGTCCGCAGCCCTCTAGTAGGTATACGAAGCCGTTTCTTGCCGTTCTTTGCTGCAAGCAAAGAACACGCTTCATATATATATATTGTGAAGCATCTTTCTAGCTGCGCAGAAATGAACCCACACAAGGTTGTAGCTTAGCTCTGGCACAAGCTTAAGCGTAAATATACGCACTGCTGCACTCAGAGACAGCCGTCCGTTAGTCTCTTACCTCTGAGTGAATAGAGGCAATAGCTGCCCGACACCTATTGCAGATGGGCTGGATCAAGGTCGTTCCTATATAGTGTAGTCTCAGACCCAAATATGGGAATAGAGGCCATAGCTGCCCGACACCTATTGCAGACGGGCTGGATGAAGGTCGTTTCTATATAGTGTATTCAGACCCAAATATGGGAATAGAGGCAATAGCTGCCCGACATCTATTGCAGATCGGCTGGATGAAGGTCATTCCTATATAGTGTAGTCTCAGATCCAAATATGGGAATTAGATAACAAACTCCAGCGGTTGGCCACAGTATGGTATTAAGTCTGCTGCAACCAATCAACTCCCCACGGCAAAACTTAATGGCTTTCGTCGCGAATTTATTTGCAGGCTCTTGCAGTAAAGGTAAGTTTCTACGACGTCGACAATTCGGTGAATGGCGCCGCGATCTCGGTGAGCCACTTCCGTGAGTCATCCGCATACATAACCACGACTGCTTTTCTAAACTCCTCTCACATGGCGGGCTAGGTCTGCTGATGAGCAAGGAGAACAAAAGACAACTGAGAAGATCCCTTTGAGGGTCCCTACGCTTTAACCCAGCTGCAAAGTGTCCTCGCCCCTTATGTTTACTTCAAGCCGGTCTTCAGCAAAGAAGCCGAAAAGCACTCGTAGGAGAGAACCACCTACCCCAGTATGTCAAACTAAATTGACTAGTAAGTGGCGGTGAGTTTTGTCGAAGACTGACACAGCCGATAAAGACGGCGTACAAGTGACCCTCAGGTTAACACCCGCTCAACTTCCGACTGGCGTACATGGATCGCGTCCTGTGCCGCGATTCCTCCTAAATCTGAATTACTCCGGAGCAAGTTCAAAACACTTTCGAAATAATCAACTTAGCGAAAGTTTTCTTAAGGGTGCGTTCCGACGCGATACCGCGGTAGAAATTTGGATTGTCCACGTTGTTACCATTTTTGTTCTTGATTAGCAGAGTAAACCTATTGGGGTACATTTCCTCCACTGAGTATGTGATTAAGCAGACTACACAGCTCATCTGCTAAAACATCGGACGACTCAGTCTCCATGGATGCCTTACAACAATGTTAGCAGAATTTCTAGTTAAAACAGCTTTATTAGAAGTAGCCTTAAGAGAAGAAATGTTACTGTTTGTATGGCTATGGTGCATCATACACTTGTACATTCCACAATGGGGGAGGCAATATGCCGTAACTAGTGCAAAAATAAAGCCATTACCCTAAGTTTGCTTATCGTATTCTGGAACTTCAAACTAAGGTGTTTATAGTTTTAAACAGCGCATGCATATACAGCGTCGGCTGGCGGCAATGTCGAGGCAAACTAAATACATGCGCAGGCAAATCTGTGATATAAAGAAAGGTATGCCAATAAATGAGTCAGTAGTCGTTGGTGCGAGCCAGGCAGAGAACGTGTGTTGTTTGAGCGAAAAACTAGGGAACTCGTAACAGTCGCCGTCCGGTCGTTAGTGTAAGGTGGTGGATACTACAAGCTCGTATATTTCACCAATTATCGAACAATTGCAGTTTACCTCAAGATCTAAGCTAGAACTGGCGTAAAGGAGAAACTTAGCTGAGTATCATTACATATCTTCAGTGGTGAATCTTTAACTTTAGTATTAGCACAACAACCCAATGAAGCATTTAAGTGGCAGGCTACTATAAATTATGGAGCTCTCTGCAAGCACAAGGCATTTGCCCCCTGCGTATAGTACTACCATTCCATTGAGCGTATTGTTATATAGTACGTCACCGCTTGCTCTCCCAGGACCTGAAGTCTGTGTCAAAGGCACTTTATCAAATACCAAAGAAAGCCATAGTTCGTTCCGGCCTAGGTTACAGTACGTACTAGTGTGACGTATTGTGTAGTTATAGTGGACGAAAGGAAAACTAGAAACGATTTAATATTCTCGTAATTCCACTGAGCAAAGGTAAGTTAATTTTGTCGTTGATTTTCCGCTATGACACTACATGCGAGCGATTCGGTCACAAATGCTCTTGACTCTTACTTTTCCGCAAATTCTCTTGACTATTACTTTTCCGCAAATGCTCTTGACTCTTACTGATTCCAACATCTGTGAGAATAAGGACACCATAGGGGCATCCATCTGCTTTTCTAATATGCTCTGTGACAATCTACCCAGCATGTCCATGCGGTACAATCTATGTGAGCAGGAGCCCCGACCACCATTGCATAAGCAGCAACTTTAGCAAAGTTATTTATTCTTTCACGTACTCCTCTACATTCTTCACGAAAAAAACATACACGTAACATGTTTTTATATTCTACTTTTATGGTTTACTTCATGAGTCATCCGCAACGCAGCATCTGGTAAGCAATATTCAGTAATTGTGATATCTGTATTTGACCAGAGACGTACTAATATTGTAAATCAGACAATTTTTCCACTTCCACAAACCCTTCATTTTTTTTAAAACGGTTTTGGTTTCCCTGCCTGTATCTCCATATAATTCCCCTTTGGCATTGCAGCGTTGACTGATTGAGCGTTTCTTAGACGAGAAGTTCTGGGCATAATTAAACCTATTTGTCCTACTAGTTAACTGGTCAATAACTATGGCATGCAATCACCGTCATTTCTGCCATTTTAACGCCTACACAAGGCCGTTCTGTCCTCACGCTTCATTTGCAAATGTGATTTATCCCTGGGGTGTAAGTACAACGCTCGACGAGATACGGCCAAATTAACTTTAACAAAGTTTGCATGTTTCAAATCTGCAATTGCTGGTTTTTGTTGGCGTGGTTGCCTTTACGCATGAAACCTCCACCTTGTCTGGAGGTGATCGCCACTGCAGCCACAGCAGCAGAAAAGTTTTTCATATTCTCCCACATTTTATATTTAATCTCCGCCGCTAACGGTATGTACAAAGAGAAAGAGGTCAATTTGTTTTCTGTTTTAGTAACGTTCTGGGTTTAGTCCAATTTGTTAATGGGAGTGTATCTAGATGCTGGCCCTGAATGGCGCATTCAAATAAATGCGCCACAGTAGACAATAGCTCTTGAACCGGTGAGAGGGAGGAGGCGGAAAGACCATAAAACCGGACCGAAAGTGTTTCGTCAACCTTTCTGAGCGATGCGTGTGAGGCGACAGCGCTGTTGTTAGGCCTCGTTTCTCAATCAGCTAAAATCGTGGGTGATCGAGTCGCATTCGTTGCCAGAAAACGTTCAGTTATATTTGCGATTAGTTTTTTTCTAGTTTAAAACATTGTCTTCATAGTTTCAGTGTTTTGAATACTCGCGTTTTGATTGTTCATTGTGCGTAAAGTGAATCGAGCTACGAGGTTCGTGGCGTCTATGCAGAATGAAACATCACATCACCACTGGTGAGTTAAAATCGGCTTGCAGGTGTTTCTCTGTTCACCACGTTTTTGCCATGTAGTAATTGTTAGATTTTAGTTCAGTTGGTCAAATAAGCTGAGCATTACGCGAAATCGTATCTGATAATTTTAAGGAAGATTATAATTGTAAGGCTGAAGAAACTATAGGTGTAAGCGAACGTGCTTATATATTAATCAACTCTCTAGTAATTAATTTACTTTTAATTTTACTAAGATTGCAATAGCCTAGTTTGAAGTTAGTTGTGATACATTTTCATTATGAATATCAATTGTTGGTTGATATCGCCCTCGTTAGGGTTAATTACTGGCTTCTTGCCGTCGTCATCGCTAGACCTAAGTACTAAGTACAGCCAGCACGCAATGGTCAAGAATGCTTTAAGCATGGATTTGTCTATGGCCGAGGCTGTGTGCTTGCCTAAAGAGCTTGGCCAGCCTGTTTTCGTGTGGAAACGTCGACCAGGCATTTTGCGAGCTGGCACCTACAGGCATTGAATTAAACGAAGGGGGATAATTTGTCAGTGACGCCAGTGAGGCTAAAACTAGCTAGACGTTTTGGGCGTCTGAGGTAAGGAAGTCATGCGTGCAACCCGCCCAATTTAACTAGAAGTAGATTAAGAGAGCTCCTCTGGGAAAGCACTTTAGTGACCTGAGAAGATCTTATCAACAATAGTCCTCTGTGAGCACCCAGAAGTCGCAAACGAACCGTGACACAAGAAAACTGCATGTCATTACTTGAACCAGTTAAACGTTTTGATATGTAATTAAATCAATTACGTTATCCGTTTATAAAATGTTTACATAATTTAAAGTCAAACATGCGCATAATTGTTAGAAACTTTTTTTTTGTAGGCACAAGCAATATTAAAAGTAAACATGCAGCTGGATATTAGTTCATCAATGACTGCTTGTACAACGTATACTATGAATTTACAGATCTTAAAACTATTATTCATGCAAATAATTAGTTTATGTCCATAAATCAATGTATGGTTAATATATACTGTAATGCAAAGTTCGTGTGCTGATATTTAACATTCAGTCGGGCAGTTTATACTGTAGGAAAATTGAAAGCAATATTATTCACGACAGCGTTGCATGCTGGACCAAACAAGTTCCTCTAATTGGTTACATTTCCCTCACCGTCTGAAAATTTCAGCATGGATGCATGCGTGTCTATGCTGCATTTGTTTCAGTGTATATCAATGTAAATTTGTCGTTACTGTTGCTTGAAAGCAATAGTATAAACTGTTCGCGATCAGAAGTGTGATATCGATCTTGCGTTATATGACGTGTATCTAAGATATTTTACTGTTACCGGACTCGGCAGGCACTACTTTCTGGTATTGAGTTTTCACGCTTATTTTTGGTAACGTTAGTCCGTTTGCTGAAATAATTAGTTGAATGAAAATTATTTCAAAGGTTATCCGTTTATATATTTATTTCATTATAATTTAGAAGAATATATAAAATGCTTCACGGTGTTGCTGCTCGTCGACCTAGTTGCTCCTTCTGCGCGCCGTAGTCGCTCTATCGCTCATGCCCGTGAGGAAGTCCTGCCCGCCCCCTGGCACGAAGGTCCGGGTCCATCCAGTCTCTCATAGTTCCGAGCACTGAGGTCGCGTTACCTCTTTGGATCTCTAGGGACAGTCGCTGGGAGAAGAAGGCGTGCGCCCTCTTGTCCATTGTCGCCTGCCGTAATGCGTCGCCAACCCGAGAGATCAATGTTACCGTGAGGGGCCCAGGGCCACCCATCGTCTCGAACGCGAATGGCGAAATGTGGTGCGCCCGACTTAGGTCCGCATACTTTCTCATCTTTGAGGTCTCAGCTCGCGTAACGGCAGTCCCCGGGCGGGACGCGCCGGGACCGACAAGGGAAGGGGTCAGAGAGTCGGTCACCGTCGCATCCCACACCAGGGAACGACCCTTATAGAAGGGTATCAAAGTCATACCGTCAGGGCGCTTACCGTCGTCTCTTGAAAGCCCAGGTGGTTCCAGGACGCACGGAATCCCCGCCCTCCGCAGCGATCTTGCAAGCATTTCATTGAGGGCAGTGTGTCTTGGGCGCCGGCCCGCTGCGTGAGCGCAAGACAGGCATGAAAATTATTGTAGTTATTTTGCAGTCACCTTGTAGTGAAAACATAATCGTAATTAGACTCTGCGATTTTTTTA
Organism: Dermanyssus gallinae; assembly: GCA_003439945.1. Classification (NCBI taxonomy): domain Eukaryota; kingdom Metazoa; phylum Arthropoda; class Arachnida; order Mesostigmata; family Dermanyssidae; genus Dermanyssus; species Dermanyssus gallinae. The sequence continues at coordinate 30,869 of QVRM01003868.1, read as the reverse complement.
TATACATTATAGCGAAGTGGCGTTGCACGAAATTTGTATATCAACTGTTTATGGTGACTAAAATAACCTTACTCTCCCGATTTAAAAAGTTACTACAACGTATAGAATTCACAGTAGTAAAGTGCACGGAAAGAGACGAAATGCGAAAGGGAATGTCTACAGTAAACGTAAAGGACACGTGTCTGTTAGAGTAGAACGAGCAAAGAAAACAAATTGGCAAAAGCGCGCGGAGAGATTGATGATGGGATATTTTGGAAATTTGAGCTTAAGTTGAATTAATTGCCAGCAACGTGCACTGTGCTGTAGCTACTGTTTCTGCTGGTATCAAAGTCATCGAGTAATCGAGCCATAGCAACCACTGCGTTTAATTTATTTGGAGTATTTACCATTCTACTTAATATTTGTGTAGCGAACCTTAGGCGTATATATCTATATATAACGGAAATTGTGGTTAAAATCATAGAGGTTTGCTGCCAGCTCCGTGTGAGTGGAGGCGAAACCGAAGATAGAGAAGACAGTAGCGCCAGAAAGGAGAGCGGTAAATGAACGAACTACCGTGTTGTGCTGGGGTGCATAGCAGAGTCGCGCGCAGACGATACATTTGCCAGATTCTGCGCAGTGTGTAGCGACCAACTTCTTTGTTTTCCGTTAGTCAGTTTAACCAAAACCCTGAGGTATGTATCTATATGTATTGTGGGCTTCGATTGTCGCCATTTTGCGATTTGGCGTGTCTTTGTCGAGTATGAGTGGACTTGCACCGGGGTCCGTCTTATTAAATGTTGGATGAGAATGGACGGTTCGTTGTACAGACATGTCGTTACGTTTGATCCATAGCAAAAAGGGCAAACATGGGCATCGACACAGACTTTCGATGAAGCTAAGGCTGAAGGCTCTCTCCAATGAGCTTCAAGTAGTAGAGAACCAGAACCAGAAAAAGCCATTGAGCTTTGCAGTGGTGCCTGCCCCAAGTGTCACCAAACTGGAATGTGCCGCAAAGTTCTGCCCGTTACGCCTGCAGTTCCAATTTGTTTTGCATTATATTCCGCGTGTACCATATGGAACGCGAATACTGCTGATAAAATAAATAAGTCAAGATTAAGTCTGTTTTAGATGTTCCTGCTATCATCATGTGTCAAAACATTGCTAGATATGGGGCAAACATTTGTAATCTGCACCGACCATTGGGGCTAATGAGTCGGGTACAGTTGCGTCCTAAACAAGCGTGTGGCCACGCTCAAAGGGGATCAGAGTGAGACCGTCAGGTTTTTTCCCATTGACCCTGGATAACCCCGGAGGTTCCGGTACATACAGAATGCCAGCATATCTCCGTGCTCGACTAAAAATGTAATTTAAAGCCGAGCGGTATGCTCGTCGCCTTGCACTCAATTATGTTATTATTATATTTTTACTCCATTATGCTATGTCGATTATGCCAATAGTTCAGGTTTTGCTTATATTGTAACGTTGGCAATATACATCCCCAAGCTAGGTCAGCTTGGGGATGTAGGCTCATACGGACGAGTACTGCAGCCCGAGGGATTCGGGAACGATGAATGACGACACGCGGCATGAGGTCTAATGCAAAGCACAGCCGAGCAACGGATGTTTTTAAGCCATGCTGCTCGATATATTTATTGGTTCACGAGGCACCACGGCGTGCTGACATCTCAAAGGGTGTCAGAACCCGCTCTCAAATCGGTCGAAATGTACAGCAGTTTGTGTTTGTTTCGTATAGGAATAGAGGTTAAGTCACTGTTCGACTTGGACTGCCGATCATAGGTCGACCCTCTCTCGATATCGGCCGATGATCGTTTGGACGGCGGAGAACGTTGTGGTTTCGGCGCGAAAGGCTGTGGCTGTTCTCTGCTGGCTGGTTGAGAGGTGTCTTGTTCTGTTGAGACATGTATTGGTCAGTGAACGTTGGTTGAGATTTTGGCGGGGGCGTTGTAGCCGCTGGACGTGGTCGGTTAGGATGCGTACACAGTAACTTCGTCACAATATTATTCAGGCTGCAGTAGTGGCTCTAGTCGTCATCTCTAAACGGATAGCTAGGCTCCGCCCAATTTACCGTATGTGATCGGGGTTTTTTCTGTCTGGTCTCCGTCGGTGAACCGTAAATTAGTTTTGCAGTAGTCACCTTAAGCCATTGAGAGTACAACCTGCTAATTGACTTCTTGTAAACGTTATTTGGAAGCCATTCATGCAGCTATAGGGGCATTCTATAGAAATTGTTTCAGATACGTTAGAAATTATCCTTGGTGCTTACGAAAGTTTATAAATAAGGCATGCAGTAGACAGTGTGATAAGACAAGTTTTTTTTCTATTCCGGCCATGTGGTCATGTGCTAACATAAGGCTCTAAGATCATCATGAATAGACTAAATTGAGACGGTGGTACTGTTAGCCGCTCTACGACTAGCCAGTCAGCTTGTCAGCACGGAAGCTGCACACTGATCTGTCTTATGGTGCACCAAATTTTACCTTATCTTAGATCTACCTTTAAGGCTCTACGTATTGGTAGCATTATTACATTTTGCTGATGCCACGACGGTCTTGTTTTTACATGATCTATCTGACATAACTCGATTGCCGTGGTCGAAAGGGTAATAACATATTCAGTATTGTAAACGTGATTTTGGGCCTGTTGTAAATATTAGAAACAATCATGTTTACACAATCGTTAATGTTCTATTTGTTTCGCGTGATCGATGAAATGTCACTACCTATTTTTCTCATTTAGATACACTATGTTTTTGAAGAAATTGTAAGCTATTAGGTACGTTGCCACCATCCTTGCCGATCAGAGTTACGTGCAAATATAGAATATGTAGCACATGTAAATAATTAAGAGTGTAAAACAGTCGTTTTGTAGATTTTTTACAATGTTTTCATTTAATCAAAATATGGTGTCCTGCTTTATAAACGTAGAGTTTATAATACTTCTTGCCGTTTATCGCAGTACAAAAATGTATAAGAGATTTGGCTTAAGATATAAAGAAGCTGCTATAGATCTTTGGCGCAATAAAGGTACTATACATTTTTATAACATCTGTATTTGCTGTATACCGCCAAATGGAATTAAATCAATAATATGCCTATATTATAAAGAATATATGGTTATTATTGATGAAGTTAATATTATTATGGTTACTGGTGATGAAGTTAGTCAATACCACATCTGCCTGGCGATGCTTAAATCCTTGCTGTCACATCGTTTTGTAAATATTAAATTAAAATTTTCAGGACTTTTCGTTTTTTAGGGCTCCCATTAAAACACGTAGTTTATGCTCTGATGAGTATACCTGGGTGGAATTTGCGGCGACGCGCCCATTGTTAATTTCATTACGGGGCAGCGAATAATTAATTGCACAAGAAAAACGGGTATCAGGAAAACTTCTTGGGGCTTGCTGTAAGCGATTTATTGATCGCTAAGTTGTTTATTGGCCACTCTAATTAAAAAAATTGCTTCACCACATTAGCCTTTTGATCATCGACATTATTTTGTTGTATTGGATTCGTTTTGCTATTAACTACTCTAGGTTGGACCGGTGGAAGACGATGGCATACCACCGCCTTTTTTTATTCAAACTGGCATAATGAAACCTTCGTCAAATTCGATTATTAGCGGGGTGATTGCAAGCAAATCTTTGATAATTTCCGTAATATTCAGGTGTGTGTATTACTAATAGTGTATTACAATTTTTTGTTGCTTTCCCGCCTAAGGTCGCGTTTAGTAATTATATCTCTTGGGCCTAATGCTTTAGCTTAGAATCCATGGCATTCCTACTTAGCACAGAGCCAGCAGGTCCGAGCCATATCGTCCTTGTATGGATGGTCTTATTCTTTTATTCTCTTCTTATGTCTCTGGGTGCTAATGCTAGGTTTCGCGTTTACTTAGGCACTAATTTTTGTGTCTAGTTCCTTTTCATAATTGTTAGTGTACTAGTGCAGTTGGAGCACTCTAATAAGGCATGCTTTCACTTCTGTAATCTCAATAAGAACTTGCGGCAGATTTCTCTAAGGCGCAATAAACCTGATTGATTAATTGATAGGCGTAGCTCGCAAATAATCATAACTTTTTTTCTCTTTTCAGCGCTGGGCTTTCTGGCCATTGCGGTGGCCATGAGTCTGTGGGTATTAATGACACTGGAATTGAAACGTGTTGCGCCTCCAGCTCTAGAAAAGGATTCAGCGCTGGCAAAAGTGTTTGCTCGCCCACCGGTTCCGTCGTACCAATATATTTATGTGTTTAACTACACAAATGCTTCTGATTGGGCGAACAACAATCCAGCACATTTTGCCTTGGAAGAGCTCGGACCTTTTGTATTCAGGTTAGTCCAAAACATTTTTGTTAGCTATAGTTAAGGATTGGTCTGGTATAAATCTAATCTGACATTTGTACCCCTGGATAACCTCATCCCATATTTTTGCAGGTAACTTAGGGCTTGCTTTTCGTCGGTGCCAGACCTATTCGGTTCCAAAATGTCATTAGCAGGATTTATCTTTTATTTTGGTACCACGTATTTTACTGTGGCGTCCCCGCAAGACCAGAAGAAACTGGCTGCGCATTGAACACATTTCCGAGCAATAGATTCGGGGTTTGCGCTGAAAAAGGCAAATACATTCATTTTTGGACATTACAAGAAAAGCTCAACCAGTTGGCGCGTGCCAAAATTGCTGAATTACAATTAATTGAAATGGAAGCCTTAGGAATAAGCTGAAGGGTAGTTTTTGTAGTGCTATTTTTTCTATTAGTTTATATATATATATATATATATATATATATATATATATATATATATATATATATATATATATTGTAATTAATCACAAACGGTGGGAACATGACAATTGGGTCCCTGCGAACGTGAAGGTTCTTGTAGTTATTATTCTTAACGACAACACCACCGGGCTCGAGTTCCACGCTAGCTGCAGAAGACCGCAGGTGTACCATATCAATATCAAAGATGAAAAAGGTCAATAAGGTAGAAAACACCGTTTCTGTCGGCTGTATCATTTTGCCTGCCAATTTTTTTCAATTTCGCTAAAACGGTGTAGAATGCAAACATTGATGTCGTTTTTTTCGACTTTGCTGGGCCAGAAATTCTGTCCGAATGGTGTCATATTTCCACTCTGGCATTCACCTTGTGTAAATTGGTAACCATGAAAACCAATTTAGTGGAGTGGCCGTTCTGGGTCTCGAACCCAGGTCTCCCGAATGCAAGGCAAAGGCTGTTGCCACTAAGCCATCTTGCTCGGTTAAATATATTAGCCGATAGAATACGTGTTAGATACAAGTCCGAGTTGTTTCGGAGACAACAACGCGTCGAGAAAGGTTCTACACAGTAGGTCCATTTTCTAGGTTGGCTCTACCTGGAATCTGATTTTTGCCTTCTGGCGTCACCCAGAGCCCGCCAGGGATTTGCACAGAATAATTAGCTTTGTGACGACCATCAGCACTCGTTGTCTGCTCTCTGGAGGTCAAATTTGGCTTTTAGATCTATAAATACCGCGTTCTCTGATCGGATAGTTTTCCAGATTTTATATTTTCTAGGACGTACTCAAGTCTATTATTATCCTTATGACGTGTACTATACCTTTTTGGTCAATAAATGAGATGATTGATTGATTGATTATTATCCTGGATAATATCTTAAAAGGGCAGCTATTAATCGTTATTCTTATATAAGCGTTGGATTCTGTTTTGATCTTATTCCTTTGTGCATATTCATAAGGGTATTCTCTTTGCACGCCATATGCGCTCTCCCGGATGTCAGGCATTCATTAAATAGAGCATGACATCAATGGTAATGTTTGCTTAATTGCTTAACATATCGTTGCCGCTCACGTTGCCCCTAGCCGCTCTTACATTTGCCCTTACAACTTTTTCACTTGAGATTGCACGAGCTATCCATTAGCCTGCTGATTCTACGTTTTGGCCTAACCTATTATATGATATTATTCCTTTGTAGTGTCGGCTCCTCGCAGCACACCAGTGAAGATCTTAAATAGTCGTGAAACCTTTTCCTAGCACTACCTATTTCTTTCCTGTAGCCACTGATGATGTTGTTCTTCTGCTTTTTGTAGCAGCTTCAATTCCCAGTGTGTTTCCACTATGTGTGCCATTTTTCCGTGTATGCCTTTATGTGCCCTTTTTCATCATTGTCGCAAATAGCCTTATTACTCTTAATACAACAGTAAATTGTCAGCTTGATCTTGTAGAGCTTTATTTGAATCTCTCCTGGTGAAAATACTTCATTAACATCCTATCCTGCTATCTGGTTGACACATCCCACGGTGCCAGAGCCGTAGTTTTCTTGGCCACGGAAACAATTGTATTGGTCAGCAAGCTCTTCTGTCTACAAAATGTATGAACTTTTTACAGAGCAACGTGTAAGCACGTTCGTTCCATTCCGTTCGAATGTAAGCTAATGGATGTAACAGGTCAACGTAAGCATGGAGATAGGCAAGTTATCCTTGGGCAATGTTGTCCCAGAACGCCTATATGCATATTGTTCACAAATATAGGGGTTCTGCAACTAGGCCTCTTGGATGTTGTTTTTAATAGTGACACCGAACAGTTTTGTGGTTGTTCGAATGGAGTCGTGATCTAAGTCTGCTTATGTCGCTTAGCAGGAATTTTGATAGCAATTCGGCATTACTGCTACTCCCATTTGCAAGGATATGTATAAGCACGGTTGCGTATTTGTGTGGTGTGCCGACTGAAGTAGGTTGAAAGTGAGGTAGATGGAGTAGTCAATGCTAAGCTAAGCATTGCGAATCGGTTAAGTAGCAACGCCGCCGAGCGCACAAAAGTGTGTGAGGAAAAACACTGGCGGGTCATATAAATGAAAAAAGGGAACGGCAAACCTCATTGAAGGAACCTCCCTCCCATGCATTCATCGTAGATGTGCACTTTGATTATGGTATTGACTATGGGAAATCTTCGAAGATGGGATACAAGGATTACACTCAAGATGCTTCACGGTTTTCAATTCTTTCTTTCCACTTGTGTTTTAGTATTGGATTAATTTACGTAACGGCTGAACTACGGTTGTTTGTGCCTTAGCGATAAAATATGTTATATATATAAAATATATCTACGACTTTCGAACTATTAATTGAAATTGCTTCTTTTTTAGGATGGATACGACGAGATCTCTCCATTGGTCCGGTGATGTTCTCATGCATACGGAGCGTACCGAATTTCACTTTGAAGCTGATATGTCGAAGGGTACCTTAGGTACTAAAATCACCACATTAGATTTTGCGCTTCTTTCTATCACGGATCAACGTCCGACTTCGACAGGTCTTCAAAAAGTATTTCTGACGACTAACATTTCCGATTACTTCTTCAAAGGGTAAGAGCCTATTTGTCACCTATAGTTCTTATGGCAGGGTACTGTCTAACACTTGAAGTGCTTGCGGTATATATCTATAAGCACATAACGGCAATTCACATTTGAATATGATCAACACATGTTAGCTAATAATAAATACTAATTTATCTGGCAGTGGAAGGCCTCTTGGCATTCAGGATGACGCTTATTGATCATTGCTCGGCTTGTGCACTGACCTATTTACGATATATAAAGTATAACTTTTCGGCGGAAAATTCTGCACAATCGAAGACACTTCACTAGCCTGCGTAGCAAATAGCGCATAACCAGATTAAGGGAAGTCATAAAAAGTCGATATGTTGTTATGTCTTACGTTAACGCTTTTTTGTGAAAAATCGTATTTTTTTTCTATTACGACCAAAATGTACGTCCAAAAGAACACTCTTAGGCACTAGCAAATTTAATGCCCACCATTTCCGTACCAATGTGATGGTTCTGCGTTACGTAGTTGCCAAGTAACTAAGCTTTTTCGATAGCCATATCGAACGCGAAGGCATGCATACTTGCATAGGGTGTATGACAATGTTAGGTACATATTTTGAGGTCTGGGGCACGGAAATAATTTTTTCTAATGAAAGGAGGTGGCAAAAACGTCTTGGCAAAGTTTTACAGTTCTGAACGTGAAAGCTGGCACGTAAAACATAACAACTATGACTGCGGAAAAAGCTTAGTTACTTGGCAACTACGTAACGCAGCACCATTACGTTGGTACGAAAATAGTGGGCATTAAATTTGATATTGCGTGAGAGTGGTCTTTTGGACGTACATCGCTATAATGGAAAAAAATACGATTTTTCACATAAATGCGTTAACGTAACATTCCACATAAATGCAACAACGTAACACACGACTTTTTATGATTTTCCGTAATCTGGTTATTCGCTTTTCGCTACGCTAGCTTGTAAAGTGTCTTCCATTGTGCAGATTGTTCCTTTGAACACGCCGGTTTAATCAGTTCCTTCATGTGTTGACAGGACTCCCGTAAACGTAGATTTTGCACAACTATGTAGAAGAAGAAAAAAGGCAGAATAACTACTTTTATAAAAATCATTTTCTCTTCTAAACAAGACGTTTTCGCCCTTTCCTTTTATTCGGAAAAAGTATTTTCTTGCCGAGTTCTACCAAACCTCGAAATAAGTACATATTGATATGAATGACCCTGTATATAATAACGACATACATAGGTAAGGTAGTTGCATTTGGCTGTCCCGACACATGGCTAGAGATGAAATATGACCTAAGTATCGTTTTACCATTTTTTAGAACAAAATAATGGTGTAGTTTCTCAGTCGGATATTCGAAGTGAGCAGGAAAGGGTGTTGACCACCGCCGCGCTCGTTTTTATGTGCTTTTAGCGAGTCATCGCGAAGGCGAGCAGTTAGTATTGTGTCCAGTTAAATAAATACTATGCTGTCAATACATGTCCGTCTATTTATGCCAATGACGTTGGCGCAGTTTCAGAGTACTAGATTTTAAGAAAGAAGGAACTCTGAAGTGGATCTTAGCGTCCCCTACTGGATCTTATGCGATGTTGCCACGAAACGCAGGCAGTACCCCACGATTTACGGTTAACACGAAACCCGGATTTGTCAACCAAATCCTTGAGGTTGATAACAAAACGTAAGTTATCCCAATTTTGTCATTTACCCAGTCATCATTACACTAAGCTTTAATTGAGTAGAAACCCGTAAAATACTAAATAAAAATATATATACGCAAAAGGTTCAGGTACTAGCGTGCATAGCGAAGATATACACGTTTATTCCAAGAGTTGTCTCTAATAATACATATAGTAAACCTTAATTATTGGGCTATCTCTTTTGCACAAAGTAGTCGTTTCTTAGTCGAGTCTTGTTTACAAGTCACACCTAATAAAACTGCGCATTTTCATTTATTAAACATGTTTGGTAAGTAGGTGGAAAATTATAGTCTACGTCTTAATGGAGGCGAAGATTTCTCAATAAAATGGAAAATGGATTATGCATAATCATACCTCATTTTCACTAATGGCAATGAATAATGTTTAGAACTACTAACTTTCGTCTTACAAAAGCTGCCAGGTCCGTGCAGAATGTAGTAGCATCGTCCGTTTGACATGAAATAAGGTGCGGGTTACTAAATACCTCGACGCCGCATCGTTAGTGTGCCATGTTTGACTGAAAGTGAGACACGCTCTTTTTTACATACTAAACAATAATGTTTACGTGAGTGCGTTTACCTCAAACTTAGAACGCCTCTGGTCTACACCATCTGGTAAGTATTTCTAGAGTAGCATTAATGCTGGGCTCTAATAGGCTTTCTTTTTAAGATTTACGTCGATTATGTGCATCGGCATTTTCTGGCGGTTAAGGACCGTGAGCCATAGGTTATCAATATTTGTACTAGCTATGTAGTATGCACATTGGCATAGTTAGAAAGCTCATCCCTTTAAAGTCCATATACTGGAACAAGCACTACAAATAGCCTACGGCACAGATGATATAAACTATATTGAAAAAACGATTAGATGGTCTATCCACACAGCTGCAAAATCGAAGAACGTGAGACTGCACTGTATTTAATACCTGCATTGTCTAACGCATGAAGTGGATGGCCAGGCATTTGTTGGAGCTTTTTATTCAGGTAGGCGTACAAAGTTTGTGTATAAAAGATGTCAGGTGATGTAAAACATAGCGTGATGACTAAATTACACCTAGTGCTTACTACAGCAACGAAATTATATAAAGACACTAATATACATTTTAGTTACAAATAATTTTTATTTTATGTACAGGGATGTGTCGCATTATAAATCGTCGTGCAGCAATCTACCCGGCAAAGGTAAATATCACTTATCAGTCTATTATGATATACTATTAGATGTTAATTATAACAATCATTCGTGAAGGCATTATATAACCACTAAAGACTAAAACCAAAATTTATAAGCTTAATGGTTACGTTTGCGTTTGCCTCTTAGAATGTACCACTAAATTGAGAATTTAGCGCGGATACTCATGAGTAACAGCACATAAGAACAAACATTATTTGCGCCTGCATACTAATTTGAGCTTGTAATTTGAAGCTAATGTTGCCTGCCACACTAAAACAAATTGTACCTAATGAAATTGTGTATGTGGCACGATATCATAAAGTGATGACAGACGCCTGGCGACTGGCGAGCTTAATACTTTATTTCAACATTTATTTTCCACATGTAATACAGCATTAAAATGCGTTTCCGTTATCCACACTTTATTTGTTCTGTCCCATTAACTGAATCTGAATTAACGACGCAAATATATTAGAAATGAACCCTGACAATTTAGGCGCGTTAAAGCTGTCTCTTAAACGTTTTTCTGGTGGTCTTACTCCCGCTCTCTGTTCCTTCGACGAGGATATATCTCACCAAGAACTATCATGTTTGAAGAGCACTTGGTTAACTGAGAGCCAAAGATTTTAGACAATTACTCATGATTCTATATAGCCAAAACTAGGCATTGGACAGCTGAGCCTTGCGATATGCATTTTTTATGAAAAAATAATTAGTCTAAATCAAAACGGTCCGACTAAAATTAATATGTGCGATGTAAACCCTTTTAGTTGCAGGCATCGGACTTCTGCCAGCCTTTAGCTTACCACCACGAAGCGTGACTGTATACGAGCCTACCCTATGTGTACCATGGACGCTACGCCGAGGAGAGCAATATCATCTTGCCTATGAACCTATTGCTCGCTTCGTTGGAGGGCGACATGTCTTTAATGCAACAAAAAAAACGTGTGTTTTCTTGTGAATTATTTTACATTCTTTTAGGCATTCTACTGTTAAAACCCTTTGGCGATGTAAAAGAGAAAGGTTTAGTCTGCTTTGTTTTATTATACTGATTTGCGCACGATTTAAGTTGCTTTCCTAATGTTGGGAGTCATCTGCGTTTATCAAGTTGTGATTACGCTTTAGCTGTTAGAATTCAAATGATTGTTTTAGTCTTAGTCTAACAAAGCATTAACAAATTTTGATCTCTTAATACTAAAGTCTTAAGTCAGATCATACAATTATATTTTCATTAATAAAGGTGGATGAGGTTTATTAACCTATTAATTATTATTATTATTGTCTGCCTGACGGAGGCCGGTATTTTTCCAGCAGTTGACCCCAATGTTTCAGGTTATAGCTTTGACTCGTTGGAGTGAAAAAAAATGAATGGTTGGAGTTGGCGTATAACAGAGTCAGCAAGTTAGACGTGTTAACACATAGATATGAATATTGCTGCTGTTGTGAAATCATATAAGATATAATGATTCCATCCTTATCACAGCTGTTGGAGTCAAAATGCGACCGGCATCAACGGAACATTCGACGCGACTCCCTACTACAGTTATCTGGGCGGATCGAAAAATATCATGGTTCCCGCAGTGCTTAGTTACCCTCATTTCCTATACGGGGATCCCGCATTGTTTGCCGGCCTCCACGGCCTTGCACCGAAGGAGAACAGACACGGCTTTTACATCGACGTTCATGCTGTAAGTTTAGTATTTGGCCATCTATTAGGCTATATGTATGTAGACGGCTAACTGGTATTAGTACAGGAAGTCAAGCTGCTGTAATGTACGTAGCCTGTGCGCTACCACCTTTCCTTTTTATTCACTGCCTCTGTTTGCATAGTAGGTGTGTTGTTGTCTCGTCATGATAGATCTCATCTTGTACACTCAGCTTATTAATATAACTACTATTCATTATTAACTTGAAATGCTGTTTATTTATGGTCTGTACATGACAATAGGTCCAAGTTTGTGCTCTCTCAGTGGCAACAAGTATGTGTGATTACCACTGCTGAAGCAAAGACGTTAATGAAATACGCTACGCTATCTCGCAACTGACGACTTCTAAACCTCGATAGGAGGGCCGTAGTGATGAACAAGTTATCACATACATATAATGATAACGTATGGTGTTTGTTAGTGGCCGATAACGCAAGGTATTTTCTCGACGGAGTCTACATAATCACTAGGATACTTTAAACATTCATATTTTAGAAGTGAGTAAACGCAAATACTCCGTCCCCACGGCTTTAAAGAAGTGTCTTGCATTTCCGAGCTCAGGGGTGGAACAGTGAACTGGAGAGATCCACACTAACAACCAAAAGCCATTAGTAGTGCACGTGAATTATCCATTCGCAAACCCCCTACAGAAGATGGAGCGGCACGAGAATAGTCGAGCAAGTCTATATAGAACATGCGCATCGTCCGCCTACCACATATCATTAGTTAAGTTGTATTACCACATATCATTAGTTAAGTTGTGGTACCACATATCATTAGTTAAGTTGGGCTCGGAAAGTGGACAGTCTGCCAAGGTGTGCTCATCACGTACGTTCTTTTTTTAGCATATTTTATACAAGTCGGGGAATCACATATGAACAAACAAGACATTTATCTCTCTATACGAAATAATCCATTCAGCGCAAATGTGCAACTGTAGCATGCCTTGTAAACTCAAATGCAAAGCCGACTTCTCTTAGTAGTGCGTGTGAATTATGCGTTCCTTCAATACAGCCTGCGCTTGCTGTTAATGGTAAAGGTTTTCTCGTATGGCAACAGTGCCGAAAGTATTAAACCAATGGTGCTTCAGTAGAACGTAATTGCCTCTATGTGAATTGCGGTATACTGTGCGTGTTTGACATGTTAGAGCGTCCGTAATCATATTCAGGTCGAATTAACGCAAGCTAATATCTCGAGTAGAAGACTAAGAAGACAGCATTGGATTCGAGTGACTAAAACTTTTCTTGTTTTCCCAGCCGTCGGGAGTGGTCGTGGACATGAGGGTACGAAGCCAGATAAACATGAAGGTCCGCGTCCCTACAAAGAAGTCGTCGCGCGAAGTTATTTTACCTGTATTTTGGCAGGAGATTGTGAGTACCTATTGGGACATTACCTGACTGTCCAGTTAATGAAACCGCAAATTAACGATGCTAGCTAACAGTAGTTAATATTGCTATTTCACTAACACCATGCACGCAATTATGAGTTGTAACCTTGCCGTTATTTTGACAGTGCTTGAAAGCAAATTCAAAGGGCAACAGGAAATGCCAGCTTTTTTTGCGTGCATTGTCTTACAATGGCGGCTCCTTAAAAGTCACCACCATTTGCACGAGGCGCATTGATTAATTTTGAGTACTTTTTAAAATAGATGTTTATGTTTAGTCTCATTTGGTTATATATATATATTCATTTTACTAGGCATGTTATTGTATACATAATGCCTCTATGGCAGTAACTGTAAATATGCTTGGCTCTGCCATCGATATAATTATACATGCATTGTGAGGGTTTGCAGTCGAGACTGCCAGAAGACAAGGCAAAAATGGTGGCTGCCGTGAAATCATGGGCCGTGTTCCCAGGCTGGGTGGCGTTTGCTTGCTCTCTCAGCCTTCTTGCTGCTGCTTTGCTTCTCGGCGTAAGTCTCCTCCTTTACGGCCCCGTCAACTGGTGCGATCTGGACGAGGACAAGACGCCGCACACGCCGGATGACATTCCGACGGACGTACGTTTTCGTTCATAAAATGTCTCTCTTAATGAATGGTTTATGCAAGATTTTTTTTTTAAACCTTTTTGTTACTCTTCGTATTAGACACTCAGCATCTGAAATCTAACAAATTCTGACGAACTAACAGAATTGAGGCAATAGCAGTAAAATGCGGCTAAAGCTTATGATTTTATGCATTATTTTGTAATGTTTTAAGGAATTGTCGTCCGAACCTGAAGAGGACTTACGCAGGGAACAAAGGCGCCGTGCCCTAAGGGCTAGGCTTCCGGCCGGACTGCCAGTGTATTTTAAAATACACGAAGGAGATCTTGATGATCTCGGCGTCACCATACCAGACTGGGTGATGGAGAAGCTACAGCGACAGATGGAAGAGCAGTCCTCGACCAGTGAGGACAGTTCTGACGAACTTCCCTCTGCTGTGGAAAGCACCACGTGGTCGACTGTGTCTTCTGCATCCACATCACCTGAGCCGCAAGAAGATGAGAACAAATCAGCACCAGAACTCACACGGTCACGCACGTCGTCAGGACCAGCCCACCAGTCCTGGGAGCAGCAGAAACCAGCTACTCCGGATCCGGAAGAGGACGGTATGCTTCTATATTTTCATGTTGCTTAAAAACTTTGTGACATTAATTATTTACGTATACACTGGTTTGTTTAGTGGTTTTCATGTAATCATTTCAATGTTTCTATGTTTAGCTCTGTTAATTCACGAGTTTTTAAATTATGTTCGTACAGGTTGTTGATGCTACTGTGGTAGGCGGGGGAAACATGCTAACTCAATTTTCACACGGAATAATTTTGGAGCGATATTAGGCAACGACAGCGCTATTGGGTAAGGCTCTAGTGTTTTTGTATGCTTTGTTAACCATTGAGTGGTTGATAAAATCTGTAGCATCGTATTTTACACAGCGGCGAAGCGTTCGAACAGTATTGGACTAGGTTCACTTAGCACGACTTCATACAACGCATCTGCACTAAAGCGACGCTTCTTGTCATGCGTGCATAACTTCATATGTGTAAACTCACCACATATGAAACTTGGCATTAGGGATTGATTTGTATAGTTTGAGCTCCTCCGGGCGTGCAACTTCGTTGCTTGTGTCCCGTAGAGTAGCCCGTTTATTTCAGCCAGCTCTTGCCCTGCTGACGCTAATACGACGTAACACTAATACTTTCTTCTAGAAGTTGGCGTTATGGCCGTCAAGGCCTCTAAGCTTCACTTTCGTTGGATAAGACTATGTTTGTTGCTATCTAACTTTCGTTAGATAAGGCCTTGCTGAAAATACTAGTACCAATCATATCCGCTTTAAGTTGTGAATCTGCTCTGATTTGAAGTGGCCCAGACAATCGCACTTGTAGCACTGCAATACATTATTGCATAGCACGGTAGCACGCCGCTTAAACGTCAGCTTAAACGAACCCTGCTAATTTTGGCTTTCACCGCGGGGAACACCTTGACTTCTGCGAGATCCTATAGAAAGACAGAGATCACTCTGTCATCCTCCCTCTCCACGATGGTCAGTTTGCGGTTTATCGTGAATCGAGACTCCTTCCGTCGTTGAAGGGAAGCTCCAGAGCGTTTTCAGGCGCGGTAAAAATTACAGCTTCCTTCCGAAGTCACTCTCGACGGTAGAAGAAGCTGCAGAGCAGAAGTTTGCCTAAACCGGGCCACCGTGTAAATTTCAAGTTGTCTGAAAATGTTTAGGGTTATGAGCTTCCTGGGTTGCTTCTTTGTCATCTATTCCTCTCTGAGGGAGATTTAGTTTACGCTAAAAACGAACTTCTAGTTTTAATTCTAGCTTACGATACACGCATATCCTAGCTGCGGTTATCTTCTTCAAGGCTTATTCAGATGCGGTTTTCAACACGTCGCATCAAGCTACTGTACCACCTTTAACACAATGTCAGCCTTGGAGAAGAAAATGTCTGGAGAAAGTTGTTATTCCAGCCCAAAAAATTCTCTAGCGATGCATATGTTATGTTTGAATTGTTTTGTTCACGGCAGCTACATTTTTCCTTCGTTGCTGTTTTGGTCGTTAGCCACGGGGTTTATCGTACGGAATTAATTGTCCAGTTAGAAATATTCTGTACCATTCGTACACCCACCCCCCAGGAATGGGGCCTCATACCCCAAAGATCGGTCAAAGTTTTTCGAAACACTCTTGTGTACTGCAATCTTTACCGTAAATTGTACAAAAAACAGTTGGCATCCCGCTTTTTGGACGTATGCTGTTATGGCACCAACTTATTTGTGCTCACCATCTTCTCACGCTAGGTGTTGGAGAATTGACACGAATGTTCAACCTAAACATCAACAAATATAATCGCTCTCCACCACTAGATTCGATCCTTTTCTCACTCTCCACTACGCAGGAAATTAACTATTATTTAATTTTTTTTAACAAAGGTTCTATTCATGTAGCTTAGCTATGTTAGCACTTTGAAGTTGTCACGCGCTGAATCAGCTTGAGCGTAAGAGGGCCTGCAGCTCCCATAGTCGCTCGGGACTATGGGACCCAACGGACAAAATTTGTGCGGATAATGAACGCTAGAGAATTTTCTGTACTTGCTAGCTAAGGATGACCCGCACCGACCATTGAAGAGGCTAATCAGTCTGTTACAGTTGCGTCCCAAACGAGCATGCGGCCACGCGTCAAAGTCGGACCGTCTTTTCCATCATCTCTGGATAGATATTTAATTTCTAAAATAATGTATAGAAGAAAAAAACAAAGTGCATGCAGTGTGAGCTGGCACAGTCGATGTACGCAAAGCGTTCTTTTGTTTTAAAATTTCAAAGTGTTTTCTTCTTCAAAATAGCTCCCATCCGCAGCAATGCATAACTACCACCTGCGTTTCACCTCTTCGAATATATATTCACGCATTTTTCGGAATTGAGTTACGTGGCTTCTACAAATACTTCTTTATTTTCTTTATGGTCTCGAAACGTTGTCTCTTCACATATTTATCTCTGAAAACAGGAAAGGTTTTATGTGATATCAAGGCTTTCTTGAATAAATAAATAGTTAAATGTTCAAAACATAATACAATCTTGAAATGTATTAAATATAATATTTATCTAAAAATGTATTTTAAGCTATACGTTTTACATTTAAACTGGACTTAAAACGTAATTGACTTTGTTTTGCATCTAAGTAAAACAATCTGGATGA
The DNA here is from genome assembly GCA_003439945.1 of Dermanyssus gallinae. Lineage (NCBI taxonomy): Eukaryota > Metazoa > Arthropoda > Arachnida > Mesostigmata > Dermanyssidae > Dermanyssus > Dermanyssus gallinae. The sequence goes on along the minus strand of QVRM01003868.1, from coordinate 13,774 downwards.
CCTTGATCATATATATATATATATATATATATGTTTCCGTTACTCTCGTTTTAGTGGACCAACCAGAAGATACTAGAGCTCTCGAGGAAGACGCGCCGAATCAAGAAAGTTCTTAACCTTACAAGTTGTGCAAATGAGGTGCGCAAGGAGGCACAGCAATTCAAGGTATGACAATATTTACACCACTTTCGTAGTTGTAAACAAAGTCGGTTTTTGCTTTAAATCAGGACGTCGACGACTTGGAAACAGACATGTGTGCAGTCGTACGTAATACAATGTATGTGAGCATTGGCGCGTGCATGAATGCCCTCGCTACTACACACATCTAAGTCTTCCTTATTCTTCCCAATGTTAAGCCCAAAGCCTAAGTGGCTGATCGTAAATACGTCGTACATAGCATCGTAAATACGTCACGCGACTTTAACGAGCTAAAAAGATAGCAAGTGGTGCGTTAAAGAGCCTACATAGAACAAAATGTTTTTACGTGCACCCCATCGTTTTTATCATTGTTTTTTTCTAAGAGGACTAACTGGAAAATGCGGTTGGCCCACCGACTCTGCATGCGCGGATCGGTTGTGTGAGAGTACAACCCACTAAAACCCTGGTATGATCCCGTCCACCGGTCTGACTGGGAACGGTTTGCGCATACCATCCAACAGTCAGGAGGCGAGCTTACTACTTTTGGTGGGCATGTTTCCCCGGAGCTCAGTGGAGTTCTCAGACGCGAGCGAGCTAAGGCATGTCCGCAATGTTTTTTTGTACGTTTGGGACTCTATTTTGTTCAGCAAATTTTTTCATGTTAGGCGAATAGTAAGTAGTGCAATCTAGCCGTACTCAGACTTGAGCATTATCTTTAACCCCGTCTCCGGGGAAAATTCTTTAAATTCTGTATTCTGCCTTGTCGACCTCTCCACTGTCACACAGTTGGCAGACAAGTGAAACCCTATTCGGATGCGGTACAGGTACTCTTGAAAGCAGCCATGGCCGCTAAACAGTTGGTTTGGATGGTGGATCAGTTTCCTATGGTGGCTCCCGCACCAAGCTCTCCCGCCATTTCTAGGGCTTTTATTTTGTTGACGTCCGCGTTATCCGGCGATGTTTCATTGCTCTGTTGTTTCACGAAAACAAAAGTATTCTAAGAACGTCTCAGTCTGGCCAGGATAAACACTATAATTGTTCTACCGTCTCGCGGGCTTCACAGCTGCGTATCACCAATATTTTTTTATCGTGTAATCACTCGCATCCCTTTCTCGCCGCACAGGAAGATTGCCACTCTTTTGTTCTCCGTCACATTTAGATAGTGGTCTTCTGTGCGGCAATGCACCTTTTTCAGAGCTTTACTGGTTTTACTGTCAAGCTCGTTATCGTACCGCCCTGTCATTTCCAATGGAAGGTCTATCTAAGAAGGGAGTACCAGTTTTGAGTTACTGGCATTTGCTGATCCGATTCACTACCTAACTTGATACAATTGTCAGGTTGATGTGCTTATGTGCTCTCCGCGTTTAAATTGGTGGGTGTGCGCTCCCCATTAACAACGATCAGTTGCCTTTTATAGATCTATTATACTACGACTATCTGCTTCTTCAGCTTCTTGTTTCTCACTCCCAGCTGGAATTTTAGGCATTTAAGGCTTATTCATACCAGAGGATTAAAAATTTTGTTTAATGTTTTAATTCTAGACTTTCCTTCCGTCCCCTGCATTGAAGAGATACCTGAGGTATATCTTCAATGCGCCGAGGGCCGGACGTGTTAAGATATCTACAAGATTAAAAACAACCTCTTTAAAAAATCTACAAGATTAAAAACAACCTCCTTAAAAAATGTTTCTAATACTTTTCTATCTTAGTAGTACGGTTCTTCTGTTTCGGGTTTAAGTTGACTAGGAGGCACCTACGTCAGTTGTGGGAGTAAAATATATTCCCTCTGTGGTTGCCACCGTCAACTCTGCTGCAACCGTGCGAATTTTCTTTTTTCAACATTCGACCGTTGTCCAGTCCTTTTCTATTTTAGTAGTTGATATAATATCAAAAAACGATGCCAACCTATCGCCTTGTCATAAAGACTTTAGGTAAAACGTACGACAAAATGGCAAAATTAAAAACACTAGGGCTTTCCAATCACACGTGTTGTTTTCAAGAATAGGGCAGATATTGATTAAATATGAGGGTACGGATGTATTAATTTGAATACAAAATATTATTGCGATTGTCACTATTATGCAGATGCCATCAGGAAATGTAAAAACAAAAGAGGCAACAATAGCAGCAGTAGCAGAAACGACGGCGCACACTCAAAATAGAATGTCTTTGCGTTTTATTCACGTTTGTTCACAGGGGCAGAAATAAAAATGCGTAATGTACATCTTTGGTCTGGGTAGTGTGGCACTCTCAAACCCACTAAAAATTTGGTGGTCCTCTAACCCACATGAGCGGGGTAATTGTGAAATGACTTCAGTGTGCATCTTAATGACGTGGCTCACTCGTTTACAGGCTTCATCGATATCCACATGGGTTCCCGTTAGGTCTTCACTAACAACCAAGACAGTAATGAAACGGCAGACCGGACGACGCTGCCGGGCGGCGACCTATACCGCTACGAAGACTAAGAGCAAGTTTTCTGGAGTGCGACAGCGTTTTTGATATATACGCACACAAGCGGATATGTTTGTAAATCCGAAACGATCATCATCTTCGGCGGCCGGAGTTGTATGAAACTTGCAAAAATTTCGAACGAAGGTCAGGCAGGACCGTACGGCCGTACAAAATGCCCGTTGTCTGCCAGCAGCTATAAAATGTAAAAAAAAACAGCAACAAAAAAAATATATATATTATAAGTCTAACTATTGTCTCAGACTCACATATTAAGTAAGTGCCGGCGTGTAGTGAAGAAAGCAAAAACAAGGAATGACGTTGACACGTATATTAATTTCGCAAGTTCCGCCTATTACTTAGCATCGATCAGGAACATGATCATGGATGACGCAGAGACGGAAATAATTATAACGATAGCGAATAGGGTGAGGAATGTTCTGTTGTTATCTAGGCCGAAGATGACATCGTTTGCATACAAGCTACTTTCTGTGTAAGTGCGGTTTAGGTATAATATATATGCATAAAAAAAAAAAAAAAAAATATATATATATATATATATATATATATATAATTAAATATTAAAAATATATATAAACAAATATAAAAAAACAAAAAAATATATATATACAAATATAAAAAAAAATATATATATATATATATATATATATATAAACAATGATAAAAACAAAAACAAAAAGAAAAAAAAAATATATATATATATATATATATATATATATAATTAAATACAAAAAAAAACAAACAAATATTAAAAAAACAAAATATATATATATATATATATATAATTAAATATGAAAAAAAAAACAAAATATATATAAACAAATATTAAAAAAACAAAATATATATATAAACAAATATTTAAAACATATATATATATATAAAAAACGAGTAGAGAAATTATCATCATGGTAGCGAATAGGGTGACGAATGTTCTGTTGTTATCTAGGCCGAAGATGACATCGTTTGCATACAAGCTACTTTCTGTGTGAGTGCGGTTTTTGTCATCAGTTCTGTTTCTACGTATAATAATATATATACAATACAAAAAAAATATATATATATATATGTAACGTATATATATATATGTATATATATATATATGCATAAAGACATATAAAAAAAATTAAAAAAAAGAAAAAAATATATATATATATATGAAAAAAAAGAGAGCAAAAGCGAAACAAGGAGTGACGTTGTCACGTATATTATTCGCAAGGTTCGCCTTTTACTTGGCATCGATCAGAAACATGATCATGGATGACGCGTAGATGGAAATAATTATAATTTTTTTAAAAACAATCATTATGGTCGCGAGTAGTGTGAGGAATGCTCTGTTGTTATCTAGGCCGAAGATGACATCGTTTGCATACAAGCTACTTTTTGTGTGAGTTGTGTGAGTGCGGTTTAGGTATAATATATATGCATAAAAAAGAAAAAATATATATTTATAGATGAACAATAATTTAAAAAAAAGATATATATATATATAATTAAATATTTAAAAAAAAAAATATATAAACAAATATTAAAAAAAAACAAAAAAATATATACAAACAAATATTTAAAAAAACAAAAAAAATATATAAACAAATATTTAAAAAAACAAAAAAAACTATATATATATATAAACAAATATAAAAAGAAACAAATATATATATATATATATATATATATAAACAAATATTTAAAACATATATATAAAAAAACGAGTAGGGAAATATCATTATGGTAGCGAGTAGGATGAGGAATGTTCTGTTGTTATCTAGGCCGAAGATGACATCGTTTGCATACAAGCTACTTTCTGTGTGAGTGCGGTTTTTGTCATAAGTTCTGTTTCTAGGTATAATAACATATATACAATACAAAAAAAATTATTTATATGATACGTATATATTTATATAAATATGCATATAGACATATTAAAAAAAATATATATATATATATATATATATGAAAAAAAGAGAGCCAAAGGGAGACAAGGAGTGACGTTGTCACGTATATTAATCGCAAGGTTCGCCTTTTACTTGGCATCGATCAGAAACATAATCAAGGATGACGCGGTGATGGAAATAATTATAATTTTTTTAAAACAATCATCATGGTAGCGAGTAGTGTGAGGAATGCTCTGTTGTTATCTAGGCCGAAGATGACATCGTTTGCATACAACCTACTTTCTGTGTGAGTGCGGTTTAGGTATAATATATATGCATAAAAAAAAAATATATATATATAAACAATCATTAAAAAAAATATATATATATAAACAAATATTTAAAAAAACAAAAAAAACTATATATATATATATATTATATATATATATATATATAAACAAATATAAAAAAAAACAAAACAAAAAAAAATATATATATAAACACATATTTAAAACATATATATAAAAAAGCGAGTAGGGAAATTATCATCATGGTAGCGAATAGGGTGAGGAATGTTCTGTTGTTATCTAGGCCGAAGATGACATCGTTTGCATACAAGCTACTTTCTGTGTGACTGCGGTTTTTAGTCATCAGTTCGGTTTCTAGGTATAATAAATATACATATAAGAAACAATATATATATACATATCAAAAATGTAATATATATATATAAGATGTAAAGTGATAGTAACAATAATAATGATTAAAATAATTCATTTTTAAAACGACAACAAACAACACAGTCGGTGTCAAGTAAATTTGAATTGCATATTTGTATTCATAAAAATTTAAATGCAAAAATAAATATGTGGGTTTATCTATATGCATCCGAAATCGTGTCATGTTTAAAATAATAAATTAGTCAACGACAAAGTGAAAAGTGAATATCTGTTCTCTAAGGATAGAAAAGATGCATGTGTTAATTTTAATCACGTCTTTCCACGATGTATTTAAATTTGAGGAAGACAATGTGACGTGATTTATACAATCATAACGCCGCTGCCTTAATTTCAGTATTAGTAAAACAACCCAATGAAGCACATGAGTGGCCGGCTCTTATAAGTGATGGAGCCTTCTTCAAGCACAGGAAAGTTGTCCCCTGTGTATAGTACTTCTATTTCATAGAGCGTATTGTTATATAGTACAGCAACGATGCTTTTCTAGGACATTAGCATGTTATCAAAAACATTTTATTAGATACCAACCAAAAAGTCTTGACTTAAAAACACAAAGTTCTTTTCTAGACACGCAAATAAAAAAAACATTTAACTGTTTATTTAATCAAAACAGTATTAGAAACATCTTTGTTTTTACGGGATCTCAGGGAACTCTTCGGCGGAGGGAAGGGACCCTTCGACTGACGCCGCGTTTCCCCGCTGAAGCTCGACCGATGCTCGTTGCAGTAGGAGCTCTTCAGAACGAGGATCCCTTGTGACTGCGTTTAGTCTTTTTCCAAGCTCTTTAAAAAATTTTAACGTTTCTTTACCCATGGGTTCGTAAGTTTCTATGGCAATTGGCTGGACGATAAACTGCGGATTGAGTTCTCTGTATTTCGCTAGTTGGCGGTCCTCCGCAAAACAAGCAGAAGCACCAGCTTTCTATCTTGTTCGAGCGACGTAGCTGCTGGCCAATGTACACGACACGGTAACGTCCCATACAAGTAGGCGCCCTCTTTCCCAAGAGGTTAGAGTTTTGCCGTCCGGTCGTAACCCACTATTGGCGCTGAGGCCTAGTGACTCCTTCACAGCCGGCACCTGTGCACTATGCAGTGCGCGACAGACGACGTCGTTTATTGCATAGTGTCGTGGGTGGCGGCCGGCGCTGTATAGGCACGATAGAGCGTGTACCCCTGTTGTTGTTACGGGGAACCGACACCGGTTGCAAAGATGAGCGGCACAGATCGTCTCCCCCAGCCGCAGACCAGACACGATGCGGAGTGCGTTATTGTCCAGCATCGTACCACCTAGTTGCGGCGAGGGGAGGGCCTGAAGCCACTTGCCACTCATCGGATCGAAGCAAGCTCGTAGTCTAGCCATGTCAGCCGTGGTTTGCGCCTGAGACAGGAGAGAGACCTGTTTTCGCTCTACGACAATGCGGTCGAGAGACTCTTGCGTTGGAGAAACCGGTAGAGCCTCCCACTGCGATTCTAATTCGTCCAGGCTCGTACGCGAAGCCCGTTCGATCACCTCCGATGTACCATCCGGGCCTATGGAAGCAATTAGATGTTTAAAATCTGTGATCGAGCCCACGTAGCACGATAGGGCCAGGTCTTTAGTTGAACGGACACCGAGGCCACCTGCGTTGACTATCAGCGTAGCTTGGGCCCATGCGTTGTCTCCTAGGCGCACATTGGGTAAGCATTCCAGTGTCGTCCGGAAGAGTTCGTTGAAAACGTGGAGCAGATCATCTCTCTTGTACGAGGGAGAAAATCGTAAAAGATAAATTAAACGAGGCGTGGACAGGCTTTGCCGTAGAAGAAAGCAAATAAACGTTTAGAGAAAAAGGAAAACATTGTGGCTTCAAATATAGATCGGACAGTCCTCATAAACGACGTTTCTAAAGCAAATGCAAATAAGGTTTCTTCTCGTCGGTTGATGTTGCTCAAGGGGTTCAGTTCCCAAAGGTATTTCGAGCGACGCGGTCTCGATAGGTGGCTGTCCATATTTAGAAATATCAGGCTATTATATTCTTACAAACAATGATTCACTGAATGCAGCTTTACTACTAGTTCAGTGCCACCCATATTAAAAAAAAGATTGCGTCTGTGCTAACTGAATTTATTTTGGTATTCAGTAGCGCTTCTGAGCGATAGCGCTGTGCCAAAAAAGAACTGTACCTAATTATAGATCCTTTGCTTAATTATCAATCTATGTTATCCTTAAAAAAAAACTGCTAGTGAGCCATACCTTTCATCTTCTTCAATTCAAAGACTTGTCGGATGAGAGCCAATGTGGTTTTACTAAGGACAAATCCATGGCAACTTAGCCCATCGAAACGACTTAAGATTGGGCCGTTATGGTAAACAATAGGCCGATCTTTGATTGTAAATGTTTTCGCACGCATTTGATAGAGGAACCTTCGTGAAACTTGTACAAACGCTTAGGTACATGAATGCTGATACTCGCTCTATATAATACATTGCTAGGTATCTTACTTGTAGAGAGTTCTGTGTTTGCGTAAACAATCGCTTTAGTGAGTTTGGCGCGCGCCCCTCTGGCGTTCCTCAATAGAATAATAACGTAGAGCTTTATGCTGATAATCTAAAACTATACAAAAGTTCCAAAAAACCGAGTTCGAAAAAAAACAAGTTTGAGAGAGTACCATTGAGGCGGCTTCTAAATGGCGTGTGGATAACGAAATGTTTATATTAGTGCTGAAATGTGCAGTATTGTATTCTAAGAAAGCCCATAACCACATGCTACTAGCTAAGGGAGGCTAGCCCTATTTACTTAAATAGCACTAGGGACTCGAGGTTAGTCTCAACGTAGCAGGCGAACGTTGCGGACGCATGTGAGATCGGTCTCGGAAGATATCTTCGGATACTAGTACGGGAGACCTTTTTGTCCGTTTCTCTATGCGGAACAGATAGAATTAGTCATTAGGAGCACGCCATGCACAAAACGGAAACTGTTGGTGAATTTTCGTAAATTTTGTGACACCCGGAAGGCTTGCCACGAGGACAGATTGAAGTAAGCTGCGGTCGCATGTGCAGTGAAATCACCAGGAAACTGCAGAAGGGACATCGCAACTCCCTCCCATGGGTGAGTTACGTGGTTTCCCATTTCAGTGGACTCGTGCGCCTGCCACGGATCGCGTGGTCGCCGTCTTCTTGGTTCGCCACGTCTAAGAGTGCAGGTTTAGCTCATAGTGGCTTCTCGGCCCAGCCGAGCGCTGTGTGCCTGAGAAAACGAACGGAGCCTACCGAAGTTAATAATACTGAAGGGTCGTCTAGGGAGACAGATCCTACAGACCCGACAAAGCTTAAAAAGAATAAGAAGGAAGGTACAAAACGGGAACATGGCTACTCGGATAGCATCACAGCTGAGGAATACACCGGCCCGTTTGCTACAACAACAGACCTGGTAACGGCCCTTCACGACTACACGCGGAAAACACAAGGCGTTCATCTTAAGGTAAAGAACGGCGTGAAATCCCTACTCCTGAATGTGAATAAGGCTAAAAGACAGGAGCTGAAGACAATAAAAGAAAGGACTCTTGATTGCAATTGCAGGCTGAGGAAATGAAGGAAGCCCAAAAGAAAGTAATCGATGCCTTGTGAGAAGGTAACCGTTAGCTACTGGCGGAAATGGAAGAAATAATGGCCAATGATGGGCAGGTGCCACAAACAAAGAAGGCCTGGTGTCGCTGCCAACTTAGTCAACCAGATAACATTAATGCCATGATAAGGGCGTGTGACGACGAGCAGGACCTTATAATTTCGTTGGCCACCAATTGGCCAGTTGGGGTATACACACACTAAACTGACCAAAACGAGCATCGTTCGAGAGAGCCCAGCCAGTACGACTTATGATTGTCATGGAGACTCACGGGATGAGAGTGTGATAAGGGACAACATGTCCACTCAGTTCAGCGGTCTTAAAGGAGAGGCGGCTAAGAGACTAGGAGAGATAATCTCCCGTTACGTCCAAAAACAGGAGACATGGAAAACCCAAAAGTAAGGCCTAAAGACAGTGGCATTCTACAAAAAGTGAATATTGGAGAAAACCATTGGAAAGGTAAAGGACATCATAGAGACGAGCAAGCACCATGACAGCGAGAGCGACATATTGTGCTATATGAGTAGCCAAGGGGATCAGCAGGGCGCCCGAAAGCTTCTTGAGTGCCTTTCTTGTAAATTCAATCTAAAGCTCGCGTTAACAACGTGTAAAACGGCAGAAAAAGATGGGCGAGAAATAAAAAAACAAAAAAGTAGGACTCAGGATCGCCCATTAACTACAGCCATCATTCTGAAGAAACGGGACACGGCAACATATGCCGACATGCTTCAAATTCAGAAAAATGCTGACTTAAACGAACACAGAGTTGTCGTCAACAAATGGCAAAAACTCGAAAGCGGCGACTTAAAGCTGACTATTACAGAAAAGGCGGCTGGAGGTGCGCTGACCTTTGCGGAAGCACTCTGCAAACACGCGGCTCTCGATGCGGCTAATATCCAAGAATAGAGATTAAGTGTCCGAGGACTACCGGAGGATGAGTCTGAAAAGGAAATATGGAAAGCAGTCGCGTCACTTCTAGGAGAAGGTGAATGTTTCACCCTGGAGAAGCCCAGAAAAGGACACACAGGGTCTCTATCATACGAAGCGATGCCTAGCAGTTACCGTTCCCTGGGGGTAAGGGGTGTTAGTGGGTTTCTGAGTCCCACACTAGTCACTGTCTGTGGTGACGCATGTACGTCACGACTCCCGTAATCTCCCATATTATGCTGAGAGGTTTCAGCATAAAAAAGGGTCTCTATCAGTGATGGTTAAGGCCAGAGAGGGCGTCGCATGCAAGTTGCTAGCTATCGGACATATCCAGCTTAGCTGGACTCGGTGCCACATTTCTGAGTGCTGGGACACGCTGCTAACTCCATAACATGCCCAATCTACAAGGAGAAAATGATGGAAATCAGAAGAAAAAGACCTGGTCCACTTCAAAGATTAAGGAATCCCTACCGGTCGACCCCCAGGTTCTCCCTGCGCCACCACAACACAGCTCTTGTTTGTGAAGGATAGCTGATATTCGATCCCAGGGATCAAATGTCAGGAATATTGTCTAGCTAAATCAATCGTTATATAGCTGCAAAATATTCTACAGCTTAGTCGTTGTTCCGAACTAACGACGAATCTTATGTTTAAACCACGGGTCGTACAAAGGATCTTTCGGATAACGAAAAGACAAGAATTGAGGCATATGCTGAGCTCGGTCATACAGTAACTGCTATAGCAACCAGATTAGGACGGCATAAGAGCACCATCAGCAGGTTCTTACACCCTGGAGTGAACCAAAGGTGCAGATCTAACAGTGGGCGTAAGCCAGTTTTGACTATTCGAGATCGGCGAAGGATCGTACAGTTGGCTACTCATGACCAAATGTCTTCTTCCATCAGGACTACTTTGGGAGTGCCAGTGCACCGATCCACAGTGTACCGAGTGTTAAGTTCTGACAAAAACGTGCGATACGCGAAAAGGAAGCTTATGCCGCGACTGCAACCGAAGCACATTGTCGCACGGCGTGAATTTTTGCATAGATACCAAACTTGGGATAACGAGTGGAAAAACATCGTCTTCTCGGATGAAAAGAAATTTAATCTCGATGGCCCTGACGGCTGTCAGTACTATTGGCACGACTTACGGAAGGAACCTAAATGATTCTCGAAACGTGTGGCCGGTGGTGGCTCTGTGAAATATTGGGGCGCGTTTGGATATAACGGGAAGTCTGATCTAGTCGAGATTGTGGGCCGAAATAATTCTGACATGTACCAGCGCATTGTCGGTTCCCAGTTAGAAGCCCACTTCAGAAGAATTGGGGGACCTGACGCAGTTTTTCAACAAGACAACGCCACGTTTCATACCTCGGCTAGCACTATAGCCTTTTTTCAAGAACAAGGAGTGCCACTTTTTGACTGGCCGGCATTAAGTCCAGACCTGAATCCTATTGAAAATCTTTGGGGACATTTGGTAAAGCAGATTTACGCAAATGGTCGACAATATAATCATTTGTCGGACCTCAAAGAAGCTGTCCAGCAAGCATGGACTAATATTCCACTTTCGTACTTACAACAGCTCATTAACTCCATGAAAGACCATCGGGGGCGGGGAAGTGCCTCAACTAATCATTTATAGGGGCAACGCCGTGGGAAATCACAATTGCAAGGCAAATGACCTAACCTAACCTAACCTAACACCGAGTTTACGATTTGATTCAGAAGAAGGGACGAAAAACCCGTTCTAGAAAAAAATATGTAGTTTCAAATGAGTCATACAGCCCTGCTAAGAATCGAATACGCTGTAAGGCGCTATTGTTGCTAATATTTTGCAACACTGTTTTTTCACACTTTTTTATTTTTTTGTATGAACCGATGTTGAGATTGCAATGAAATCAACACTATACTCATGTTTCGTCATGTACATCATGCGCTTCAAGCCATTCAAATAAACCAAGCCGAAATTATCACAAAAAAAACATGAGTTGCTAATTTTTTGCAACACACTTTACTATGGACAACAGAGGACCGAATAAAAGGGGCTGCTGGCAGAGTGCAAGCGCTGGATTGATGATGAGGGGTGAAAGAGAAGCCTCATATCTACATTATACACCGGCAAAAAGAAAGTGTTTTCAACTCTGGGGCACTCCCCGCATGATATCTCCCACAAGCTCTCCCACACCTGTTACAGATACATTCTTCTGTCGGCTCATGATACACTTGAGTTTTACAGAGAACATGGTGAAAGCCGTGCACTGCATAGCGTACTACCACACCTCAGTTAGTTGCGATGCAGTCCCTTCCACGCATTGTTTGTCATTGCACCCGTACTAAAGTCGGGGGCCACGTCTGACAATCTCTCTTTCCACTGACAGCTAAAATTCCTGTAGGCCTGTTTTTCCCGGCAGCCGGAACTGGCGTTGCAAATTCCTCTACGAAGAGCGGGTTACCGGCGAGTAAATAGACCAGACAGTTACGGCACGACGTGTGGAGGCCAAGCACTTGCTTGAGAAAAACTGGTTTCACTCGATCAAGCCTCGCGAGCTGGGCCACGCTCAAGTTCTCCCAGATAAGCTGTATGCCGTAAGATGCCGTGGGCGCGATCTTAAGGTTGAAAAGTCTTACGCCGTGTTGAGGGAGAGAAGCGTGGGTTTATCAATTCCGACCCCTGCTACGAGGGCTTTTCTGACCCTTTCGGCGATGTGCTCCGTAAACGACGTACCGGAGGTCGAGAGAGAGAGGCCAAGATGCCAAAAGTTGTTGAGCGGGAGAAGTTGCTTCAGTGCCGGTCTGATGGCCCCAACAGCGCTCTCACCGATGAGAAACGCAGTCTTCCTGGGTGGCTGAGCGAGCGGCTGGGCGCAGGCAGCCTCTTCTCGGACAAGCTGCATGTTCTCCTCCTTCTCCTGGCGGGGGCGCCTGCAGCTGGCGACCTCCTTCTCGAGGGCCAGCATACGCTGACAGAAGAACCACCATGCAGCTCATCATCTCGTGAGAGATGGCCACCTTTTCCAGACTGGTCATGAACCCCCTGATGTCCATGTTGGCCGCTGGCATCGCGCACAGCCGGCACTTGCACCGAGCGGCGCTGCTCATGTCCATTGCCTTCTCGTCCTCAAGGAGGCACGTGAAGTGAATCGCACGCTCGCAGACCTCCGCAGTGCAGCACCAGTCCATCAATCCTTCTGCGCATCGGGAGCAGGATTTCAAACCGTCCGCGTTTTCCGCCATGGCGTGAAACAGACTGCTGCTACTTCTCTAAAAGCGTTCATTAAAAGCGACCTTTGTTCTGTGCCAACTTTCGTTCGACACCTATCTATGTCTATATGATATGAGCTATAATATAATCTGACGTAAGCTCGGCAGACGCAGAGGAACCCACTGCGCCTCAGCCAGTAGCAACACAAGGTTACTCGTGATCGTGTTGGAAGCACAGAAGATACTCCAGAACAGTTCCTGTCAAGCCTCAACAAGGTCCTAGAAAAAAGTCATTCGGCAAATACCAACAGCAGTGGGACTATACATCTCCCCAGACTGGCAAGGACAGTCAATCAGGAGAGCAACGGAAGTCTGGCAGAAAAACAGGAGGAAAAGCGGAATCATGGTAGACGGAAGGAGCCCCGGACCTGCCAATGAAAAGCAAAGAACGAACGACCACGTGTCAAAGTTCCATAAGGATAAAAGCAAAGAGGGCAAGTCGTGGATGACATGATTAGAGACATTGCACCTCATATCAAGCAAAATGATTGCCACGGTTAAGATCGGACCGTCAAGAAAAAATAAAGATGGTGACTTAATCCTCAGAATCACGGAAAAGGGAACCGAGGGGTGGCATTGTCCTTCGCAAACGCCCTGCGACAGGGAAAAGGAATGGAGGTCGACATTAGGGAAGCGAGGGTCCCACTCAAACCGTTGTGCTAAGGGACGTTAACCCTTTCTCACTCTAGACGAGATATCGAAAGTCTGCGCAATTCGTGGACCTGCATGAAACTACAAAGATACAAGCGGAAACACCAAAAAGCAACAAG